>APFE030695012.1:0-66240 GCA_000404065.3 Pinus taeda | reverse complement strand
CTCTCTTATGAGAAGTACATCAAAAGAGTAAGCACTTTTTCAGCACTTCAGATTGCTGAGGCTCCTGGGTCATCTTCAGCAGGCCCATTAACAGGACAGGCTCTTTTTGAGAAATTAGATAATTTATTTTTTATTAAAAATGAAGTAGCACATCTATTTAATGAACCTCCTCATTTCTATAAGTACACAGAAGCTGATGAGACCATAGGGTCAATTTTGAGGCACCAGCTTCCTCCTCCAGATACATGGCAGGACATGATAAAGCTACTTTTGAACCAAGGCTGAGGAATCAAGACGTTTTGAAGCAATATAGTCTAAATTGCATCTACAGGTGAACAAAGCCATGACAGCAAGCATAAAGACGCTGAGCCAACTCAGCACAGGTACTCGGCATCAACAGCATCATCAGCAAGTACAGGTGGCAGGGCCAAGGATATACAAAAAGCAAAGTGACAGAGCACTTCAGTCTATATTTATGATAAAGCCACACAACCGACTGCACAGTGCCCAAAGGTCAAAAATCTGTCCTGACAGCAGTTAAAGGCTTTAAGTGTCATTTATACTTGTAATAACTTCTCATCTACTTCCCCTGTACGAGTGTAAGAGATATTTTCCTCTCAGATGACTCCATACCTGAGATATTTTTGTATGTAAACTCTATATATTCCCCCTCGCGTTTGTTTAGAGGGGTTGGACTCCGGATGTAAGAAATTCTCCTGATATCTTCTCTGTTATTCTGATATTGTAACACTCTCAGGCAGTTAATACAAAAGACAGTGGGATTTCTTCAAAGATGTGTTGTCTCTTGATCTCTTGATGGTGTGTGGCTCAAAGTTGCAGGATTCCTGTGCATTACATGGCTCAATAAGTTTTCTCATGGCTCTTTATTTCGCCTGTGTTTCCTGTTATTCCATATATCTCTCATGTTTGCTATATGTTCGAAACTCTAGGTAGTAAGGAAAAAGAATAGTCTCAGGACTTAGTCATTGACTACCCTGAGCTCAATCAAACTATCTTGTATGTTTTCTTCTGATAAGGTATTTAAAGCGTAATTCTTAAGTGCTACCTTTAATACTTCATCATCACAGTGCATCATTGTTTTAGGAATTCAAGTAATTGCTCCTAGATAACAAGCCTCTTTCACAATATACAGTTTAGTAAAGAAATCTTAACTGCTCTTTGCTGATTGTTTTCACCTCACTCTCATTATTCACAGTTTGTTTTATGGAATGCACACAGGCCCTATAGCTTTTCCCCTCACCAAGATCAAGACCTCAAGATAAAACTGTTCCAGACCCCATTGCCCAATGGATTAACTTTTCCTGCTGATATACTTTAAAGAAATCAGAAGCATCCTCCCAACCAAACACATAAAAACAACCAAAAAACTCATCTTATAACTAGCCTAAAACCCTCACCGAAAGCAGTGACAAACCTAATAGAGAGAGCCCTCTCTGACTACAGCTGGGCTAGAAGCTGTAGCCCAAAGATTGGTTAGTGGTTACCCCGGCCGTATTCTCTTGGGAGTCAAGAGAACAACCTGGGTGTTAACAGTCTCTATCGTTGCACCTATACCTTCCCCTCGTATCCATTGAATGCTTGAAGGGAAAGTGGCATGGTACCCTTGGAACTTCAAGGGAATTTCTTGAAGGGCACCACCAAATTGGCACCCTTGGCATCACAAATAGACTGTTAGGCGTGGCACCCTTGGAACTTCAAGGGAAGTTCCTTAAGGGCACAACCAAACATGGCACCCTTGGAATCATTAAAAATATAATTAAGAAATGAAAACCATATAAATTCACATCAAGGATAAATGATGTTAGAAACCGAGGTAATTAAATCAAGAATAAAACTTGGGTTAAGAGGATCATAGGAAGAAATAAAATATTTTACCTTAAAAACTCTACCCTTCCCATGTTGGAAAATATTAGGTAGATAATGTAGTTTAATTAGGTAAATAGGAGAAAGAGGGACATAAATGTAAGGATAAATATTAATCCTAAAATAGTTAAACCTATTTAAAAGAAGAGGACAGTGAATTAAAATAAGATTAATAAATTAAATTTTAGAGAAATATAGAGAACCTCCATGTGGCAACAACCAACATAAGAATATCCATCTAAGAGATAACTTGAGTTAAATTAGGGAGTAGATAGGGGATCAAATCTTGACTCATCAAATTGAATATAGTAATGAACACAAATTAAGGAGTAAAAAAGGGGGATCAAGAGATAACTAGGAGAAGAAATAAAATCTTGTTGAGGTTAGGAAAATATTATTTTTAAATTAAAATTTAAGTAAATAATCTTGGAGATCCTTGATGAGAGAATGACACACGGGTGGGTGAATAATCAAACTAGTGAATTATCAAAAATAATTAACTATGCATGAAATGCCAAGTGTCACCTATGAGGACTCCTATTAAAGAAGGGGCAAGCCATGGGAGAAGGGACTTTTTGGACCCTAATGTTGGATGGATGAGACTATGCCAAAGTAGTGATTACGAGCTATAGTGAGTTTGGTGAGGTAGAGGACTTAAGAGAGGGGGCTCTTGAGCCAAGGAGTGCTCTCCTTTACGAGCTAATTACATTCCTCCATTGTACAACCCCATTGCAGCTTGGGGGTCCACGGGGAAGGAGAGTACCCAAGGAGTAGGTTGGGAGGTCAACTAGTGGGTCATTGCATTCTGATTAAGCACGTCGACATTCACACTTGGAGGCAACCGACAACGAAGGAAGGCAAATAGAGGCAAGTGAAGTTTGAATCTCGTCTCCTGGTGAATGGTACCTATGTTGTTATAATATTCTTTTGTATGACTTCATTATGATTTTAGTTAAAAACATGTAAATTTAATGATATGTTCAATAAAGAGAAATTCTGGAAAGTTTAATATATTGCTTAAATGATTTTTGAATTCCTAATGTTATTTTTCTTATGGATGCATTTTAGTATTTAAAAAAATAAATAAAAAAAATTATAAGGTTGGTCCCTATAGTCCACATCAATTTGAGGCTCCTCAACCTTAAGAGCTAAAAGCTCCTCATTCGCATGTAGCTCATGCTCCCTCTCAAGGTAAACTCACATGGCCTTCTCCCCATCGAATCTGACATCCCTGTGAATCATTGTCATCTTGCTGGTCGGCAAGTACACCAGATAGTTGTGAGGTGTATTAGTGTGCCCAAAAAATAACCCTAACTCTGGTGTAGGCACAAGCTTCTTCCGTGCATCTTTGGTCACATGGCAATATACCGATGACCAAAAAATCTTGAAGTGACCAACATATGGCCTCTTAGCGGAATAAGCCTCATCTGGTGTCTTCATATCAAGTATCTGATGTGGGCTATGGTCCTGAACATAAACTGTTGTGTTTCATGGCTCAACCCGCAAGTGTAGTGGTAGGCCCTGATTATGAAAAATCTCCCCCCTGCCCCTACTATGCTTCTATTCTTCCTCTCGGTCACCCCATTCTGCTGAGGGTTATGGGGTGCCGTCAGCTCCCGTTTAATCCCTTCCACTGCAAATAATTTCTTAAACTCATTTGAGACATACTCACAACTGTTATCGCTCCGTAAAGATTTAACCTTCTTGCCCGACTCTTTATCCACCAATTCTTTAAACTCACAAAACTTTGTGAAAGTTTGATCCTTTTTCTACATGAAAAATATCCAACATTTATAAGAAAAGTCATCAACAAATATAACATAATAACTGTGTTTGGTCGTGGATGCTGTTGAGAATGTCACACACACATTTGAATGGACTCGCTCTAGAATAAACTTTGCTCGACTGTCTTTGTCTTGAAAGGAATATTTGGTGTATTTTCCCAAAGTACACCCCTTGCATGTATCAACTTTCTCAACTTACCTTTGGGAAGACTAGTAGAGATCTGCTACAATATCTTCAAAACCCCATGATGTAAGTGGTCTATTCTCCTATGCCGCAACTCGCGAACATCTCGGCTCTGCAACCTTTCTTCTTTTTTGCTTAAACAAGAAAACTCCTCTACCTCCAACTTATAGAGATTCTTCAACCGAATCCCTATATTATTTACTTAACGCATGACAATGTGTCGAAGGAATGCCTTTCCTTTCAAGGAGATCACATCATAGCCTCTAACCTCAAGCATGGCAATGGATACAAAGTTTTTCTTCAGCCCGGGTACATACATAACATTCTTCAAGGTGAGTCAAGCCCCATGCTCCCTCTAAAAATTAATCATGTCCAATCAAGTAACACTATACTTCCCATCGTCACCCATCTCAATATGCATCATGGGATCTTTCTCCTCCAGGTCACTGAATAACTCTTTGTCACTAGTCATATAGAATGAAGCTCCACTTTCTAAGTACCATACACTTCCCATCATTGATGACACCATGCATGCAATGAGGGGAAAGTCCAATTCAAATTAAGAGGCAAAAACCTCACCCGTAGATCCTCCTGAGGACTTCTTCTTGGACTTCTTGAGTGGAAAATTTGTAGCAAAATGGCCCAACTCATGACAATGAAAGCACTTAAATTTCGTCGTGTCTTTCTTCTTACCTCTGTGATAAGAATATGATTTGGAATGGGAAACTTTCCCTTTTCCCTTCTTCACCTTAATCGCTAAAGCACAATTCTCTTCATCATCAGTCTTTGATGAAAAGCCATCCCTGGTGTTCCTCTTGATCTCCTCCTGCATCAAATCCGACCACAGTTGTTCCCAATCAAGCAGCTTCTCCCAACCATTGACAGAGTCCTGATAACTATGCCAAATCTTTGGGAGTCCTAAAAGAGCAAGAATCACCATATCATCCTTGAAAACTATGATTCCAACACTTCCAAGTTCATCATGACATTGAGTGAACTTGGTCAAGTATTTTGGAATCGTCTCGCCTTTCTCCATTTTGATTTTTCGAAGTTTGTCCTTCAGTGCCAATTTCCTTTGGTCACGACTGTTCTGATACAAGTTCGTCAATGTTTTCCACATAGCATATGGATTTTCCTTGCCATGGAGACTCAAGACAATGCAGTTTCGAACTCCCTCAAGAATTATTCGCCTTGCCTTCACCACATACTTCTTTCATTCAGCCAAATTCTATTCATCCAATGCTACCGGCTTAAGAATTTCTTGATCAACGAATTCCTTTAAGGAATTATCCTCTAGCACAACCTCGATTCTGTCTCTCCAGGCTATAATATTCGAGCTACATTTCAAGGCATACTCGAGCCAGAAACCATAAAATGCCATCTACCAATCTTGAAGTATGTATTGCAAATTCGAATTTCACCAGTAACCCAAAACTCAAAACATCGAAATCTCCTCTAGTATATTATTCTCATCTCTAATACCATGTAGAAAATCCTGTAGATTCATAAGCTCATGCAATGTACTAAAGCACAGGACAATAATCTACTTCTACTTTCAACTAGTGGAAGCCAATAGAGGGATGAAAACAATATGAACAAGAAGAAGATAAACTAATGGCACATAACACAAAATGTATATGGGGAAAGCCACTGCTCAAAACCCCACTATCTGTATTGCATATATCATAAATATGAGTGAAGATACAAAGATTGTTCTCACTATAACAATTCCACACAAATATGCTCAACTCTCTCAGCTCACAAGCGAGCTCTTGGCCAACGCTTAGCCAATTTTTTAGCTCTCCAAGCTCCTGATATCTTGCGTAATTCCTAGGAGGAATAACCTATATTTAAAGGGAATTCATGCTTCCAAAAATGTGCAATCCAAACATAGGATTAATCTTTAATGCATGCATGATATTTACACTCCAGTAAATAATACCACTGATAGCACATTGTCCCTACACTCTAGTCTCAACTGGGTCTTTCAATGAATTGACATGCATGAGTTTCTCATGAGGGAATCTGTTGGGATCACGATTTCCGTTACACCAGAACCCGCAGGTGTTAGTAAACAGATGCATTTCCAGAGTTAACAGATCCTCAAGAGGCGGTTAGTCCATGTCACGAAACACACAGGGAGCGCTGGATTATCCAATGCCCAACAATCTCCCCCCCAGCGCGAGCCAAGTGTGATTCGAACTCGAGACCTTTGGCTCTGATACCACTTGTTGGGATCACGATTGCCGTTACACCAAAACCCATAGGTGTTAGTAAACGGACGCATCGCCAGAGTTAATGGATCCTCAAGAGGCGGTTAGTCCATGTCACAAAACACATGGGGAGCGCTGGATTATCCAATGCCCAACAGAATCTTTAGTTAAATGGAGTAGCACTAGTGGATGCATTAGTGCACCAACTGATTGTTAGTCCTCTATTAGTTCCAAAATCAATTTAGAACTAATTTAACTAAAGTTAACTCAATAAACTGAGTGATATAATTTCCACTTTAATTTAAACTCATACTCGACCCCTAAAAATTAGGGAGAACATATACATGACTATAGAAGACTTCCAACTCGAAATTCCTAAGCTAATTAAGTTAATAAAACTTAATTAACTATTTACAAGTTGTTATGAGAATAGAATTCAATTTTAATTATTAGTTTAATTCAAGGACAAATTAAACTCGAATTTCTTGTTTCCATTTCTCAACAATGAGGTCATAAACAAGACTTGGTTGTTTTTAGCAGTGCTGAGGCTGAGTTTGGTGTTGCTTGAGAAGATTGGAAAAGGAAGATTCTATCGACATTTGTTTGGATATTATGATGAAATCGTTGAGGACCCCAGATATTATGCTAGCATATCGATAATAAGAACCAATATATTGGAAGTGATTGGGGTCATTGTTATACAAGATGTACAATTGCAAACAAAAGTATCTCCCCTAAGTTTGGTGGCTAACCTAGAACAACAAAGAGACAAGGAATACAATGCTTTCCTTAAAGTAAATAGATGATGGTATGAAGCCTCCTAGAATCTGTCGCGGGATTCGATCCTTTAGCTTGAATGCTCCAATTCCAGATCCAGTTGCCAAAATTAAAACTTGCACAAATAGATAACAAAATCCAAGAAAATACAAGATCTATGCAACATCATCTACATATTATATTCACTATATCAACATGGTATTGAAATATATGAAATAACAACATCACATATAAGAAAACATAGAATTCTTTGCATTAATATAAATGGAAGAAATTTACAACCATAAATAGGCGTTGATCTTGTAGAAGAGTTCCTGCAAGGTTGACTTGTCCTTTCCTTATCACAATGTGCACCTCCAATCAGCCTAAATGCATGAAATGAAACCTCTCACCACAAAAACATAAGGGTAGAATCACTCTCCAAAATCCCACCCCTTGCACATGGAAGGCTATAAATATATAGAGGAGTGGGGTAAATTGGGAGTTCTTATCCAAATACCAATCTAAGGTTTTAGATCCACCTTTGATGGGATGATGGGATCGAAGGATAAGGGATGGAAACTCCAAAGTAGGGTAGGATAGGATATGAATGATTTATCTAAGGTAAATGTTTGTACAAAATTCTGGAAACTTCTAGAATTGGAGGCTTCCAGAATTTATCTCTTTTCCTAAATTTCTTGAACCAACACAAGTGCAAAGGGGAGAAACCTGTAGGTAATCAACACATGCCATAATGGAGCAACCTCATTGTCAATGCTATCCAGTAGGAGGTTAGGGAGTATTGGTCTTAAAACTAGCTCAAATGATGTAGTTCAGGGCATAAACTTTGGGAAATGAAAAGTACATGTTTAGGGCTTTTTGCAATGATGATGACAAGTGGGAATAGGATGTTGATTGATCCTATTAGGAGGCCTATTGATCGGATGTGAAAAAATGGCCTATAACATATTTCCCCCTTAAGCACAAAGTCATAAATGACAACTTCTGACTGAAGTGCTTTACCTTGTGACAAGTCGGGATCAGGAACAACCTGCGAAATTCATCTGTTACAATATATTTACATAATGGAATATTTGTTTCTTAGGGAGGCATATCCATAATCAACACATAAGCTGACATAACATGTACAATGATCAAAACACATGTCCACAGATAACAAGTGGGGCACCCATGATTGGGTGACTGTCTGCATGATCATGGCCATCATACAATGTGATCTCTGTATAATCCTGAAATCATAGCTTGAATGGATAAAACTAGTTTCGAGGTCTTCTATCTCATTCACATGACCAACCAATGTACAAGTCTAACCATGTGAATCAATGCGCTGAGGTCGAACATGGTAGACACCATCTGATTACCAACCGATGATGTAAGTTGTTAACAGATGCAAGAGAAACCACTGATGATGTTAATGGCTCTCAAGGTATTGCAGTACAATATGTATGGTGTGAATAAATGAGTTGATGTCAAAAATGACACAGAGTCTTTCGGTAGAAGGCCATTGATGTAAACCTATTGCTGAGAGCAAGGAAAATTTCTGTTGATGTATACAAGCACTAAGGTACCAAGGGGTGTTTCTAAGTCAACTTCCTAGATAATGTGTTGATGTAAATAGGAAGTGACTCATCGCATGAGGGCCTTGATGTATCCCCCATCAACAACACGAAATAGGTATCATGTTTGAGACAGAGTTATGCTGATACATAACTAGATCAGGAAAGGGAAACATGGAATGACGACTTAAGAGTATTGTAACGGATATCAACTAAATGAATTCTATTGAACACAACTGTGACACTGAATGTAGTTGGAAACATTGACCCAAAATCGAAATGGAGGTTCTAAAAACAATATAATAACTAAAAGACAAGAAAATTACCCAAACCAACAACCATGAAGATGAAGGGGAAGAGTGTCGTGTTCAAGAGTGACTCCCTACCATTAGAAAATGGAATACCCTGTTTTCCCAATTTCCCTAGCCATACTGGTAAGTACCTCTTTATTTTTTAAAAAGATTGACGAGCATAACATATGCTTGATCTGTAAGTTCATCCTTTAGATGAATCCTTTAGAGTATATTTAATGAACCCAAAAAAGGAGTGGTTCGGCTTTTTCATGCTCGACAATTTCGTTCCTATTTGATGTTTTAATGAGTCCAACGAAGATAAAAATCAACATATTTTTCATATTTAGAGAGTTTGAAAAAGAGGCGAAAAAGAAAACTCTACATGTCCCTTTTCATAGATAGTCTCTGAAGTCCGAAAAGGTAGAAAAAAATACTCAAGAGAACCTCTTATCCTTGTTCGACTAAGGTATTCCTTTCTCATAAATAGTTATCTCAGTCCGGAAAAGGGTTAAACTTTTACTAAGTATATGTCTTTTAATTTACTTTAAAGAGTTCGAAAAGACAAGTGCTTGTTAATCTTTTCATATTTTGGGAGTCTGAAAAGAGATGAAAGAGGACTCCTCCTTGGAGGAAAGAGGACTCCTCAAAAGGCTAGATAATAAGACCACTCATCGCAACAGTTCCTCAGGAAAGGGTAAACAACCAAGTGAAAGTGTACGATCAACCAAGAAGATGGTGACAATGGAATGAAAAAACCAAGTCTCATTTGGAAAAAAATAGGGTGATAAAAATGGAAATCACGAGGGATAAAATGGGAATGGTTTCATTTTTATAGAATCATGAAACATGGGAAACTATGCTTGGAATTTGTTTCATTTTTACGTAAGCATGAAACAGGGGAAACTTTTCTTGAAAGTGGTTTCATTTTTACACAAGCTTGAAACAAAGAAAAGCTATGCTTGAAATAAGTTTACATGCCCCCAACATAATGACTCAAGTCGAGGTACATGCTCCCCAAGCTTCATTTCATGCACCTAAGTAGACTACTAGGTACTAACAGGTGGATGGAATGAAGGTTGATTTACGAGATCAAGTGAAAGATTTGATTGGGAATTTATGTGATCTAATCAAAGACTCTATTTGAAAGGGGATTTGTTTAATTTTTTAATGAGCTTGACACAAGAAAATAACTATGCTCATAGGAACCTATTTCATTTTCTAATGAGGTCGACATAGTAAAAGAACTATCCTCATAAGAGTTTGTTTCATTTTTTAAAGAGCTTGACACAAGAAAAGGAACTTTGGTTTGGGACCTTGTTTCATTTTTTAAGGAGCTTGACACAAGAAAAGGAACTCTACTCCAATCCTAATCATGGCCTTCGAGATACCATGGCTTTCAATAGGTTCTCATCAAATGGGGCAAAAACACCTTGGAAGGGACATATATCAAGGGATCCAATGGAAAGATCATGCCCCAATGCCCCAGTAAATGATTCACCATATCGTCTACTAGATCGTCAACAGTCGTGGGCTTGGAACAAGTTGCCACATAATTAATCTATGGCATGGGAGATACTGTTTGCATATAAGGACCATTTAGGGATGCTGATCAATTGGGAGCTGGTCAATAGTCACGATTCTTCCTTCATGGAGGAAACGCATCACACAAAAGAGTGAAGAGACAAGATCTCCCATGAAATAAACCTTGTCACGCCCAAGGAGTAAATTAAAATCCCAAGGGCCTTGGACTACCATCACATCGAGATAGATAGTCTTTCCTCCCAAAGTAATAGGAAACTTACGAAGGAAACCTAATGTTTGACTGGTTCCTTTGTTAAAAGCCAGTAGATTCTGGGTAATAGGCACAGGTTGCGAAGAACCTAAAGCATTCCAAGTAGTTAAGGAAAAAATACTAATAGATGCACCTTCATCTATGATTGTGCTAGGTACGACCACATTATAAGCCTATACTACGATCCATAAGGGCACGTAAGGAGGAAGATGATATCCTGCCAGTCGACTCCAATCAAAGGAAGTGACCATACTACTTGGAGGGGGTACTGTGGAAATGGGAGAAATGCCCCCTTATGCTATTGAAATGGGAGGAAAACTCTCCAGTGCTGTGGGAATGGGAGGATTTCCCCCTGTCCCATTGGAGCGGGAGGATTTCCCCCCAGTTCATTGGAATCTGAAGAAATGAGAAGAAATTGAGCAATATGAAACTTACTCTATACAGGAAAAGTACGATCAACTGAAGGTGGAATCAGGTCAGTAATTTTCTCAACCAATGGTTGGTTGGAAATGAACTCATGGGATTCACGTTCAGAGAGATTGGTATTGATTGGATTTAGATTATGATCAATCCCTTCATCAACTAGTGGAGGATTGGGAGAAAGCTTCCAGTAACCAACCGGAAGTCATGGATGAGAAGTTGTAAGGTTTTCCAACACTTGGAGGCTTCATACATATGAGGGAAAAGGTGAATAGGATGATTCTCTTCACATAACTTACAGGGAAATTTGACTTTACCCTTTTTCCCATGGACCTTACTATCACTAGTTGAAGATTTTTCACCAACATGATTTCTAGAATTGATGACAAAGGCTAATGTGAGCCTGTGGACCACACTTTTAATACCTTAGGAATACCAGGAAAATCTCTAAGAAGGTGGTCACCCTTACATAATATGCAAGGGGATTTAACTTTACGGGAATGATTGGAAGGTTTCTCAACATCAATCACATCGGTAGCAATGGTTGCTTGGTTTTACCACTGCTTGTTTTGCTTCTTCTTCTTTGTCCTTTTCTTCTTCTTCTTAGTTCCCTGTGTGGAGTAGGAATATTCTCTCTGCGGATAGAGACAATCCCTCTAGCCCAGGGGAGAGGGTCTAACCACAAACAATACAATCTGACATAGGTTCCCTTAGATTGAGAATGACAAGATCCTACCTCTTGTATCGCTAATCCTTGTTTGATGAAGTCCTTGTGCCTTTTCTCCAACGATCAACTCCTTAATGTCAATTAAGCACCTGAAACAATGAGACAATTAACCAAAGAACACATGATAGCATAGAATATATTCAACCAACTTAAGAGGCTAAGGAGTCTTAAGCTACCAACTAACAAATGCAATTGATATAGGAAACAAAATATTAGTTGTATTATTATGACAAAAAGGAAAGTACAACCTTCGCCTTAGCATTGCAGGTTTCCTTAAAAGTGTCCAGGTTCCAACACCACTATTAGCATCTCATGATTCACTCTAAAAACAATGGAAGTTCAAGGCTTCTTCCTCTTTGATCCAAACCAAACAACCACAAGCTTATTCTCCCTTTACAAGCACAAACTAGAAGGCTAAGGTTCTCAAAATGGCTATCAATATTTTACAGATTATTCCAGCCCTTCCATTAGCTAGTTGAGGTTGGAAAAGGAGGAGTTTATATAGCTTGAGAGAGGGAAAATGGATCCTCTTATGATGGGATAGGCCTTATCCCTTTTAGTTTGTTCCATTTTAATAGGGGAAAGGAGCCCAAACAGTCTCTCTCGGATCTATCTCGCCTAACCATTTACCGGACTTTTGTTCACGAAGCTTTTAGAGTTGGAAGCTTCGACTCCATTTTAAAAAAATTTCCAAAAGAGGGTTGACACGGGCCATGAATGGATTAATAGTGCTATTCGACACTAGGCCTAGTGTTAGACTCTACAAATTAGTGCAAAGAAGAAACTGAGTGATAACGTTGGTCTTGAAAACTGAGTTTGAAGGAATATCCTTGGGAAATGATGTAAGAGGGAAATGTTTTGCAGATGAAGAGTAATGTAAGGACATGTTCTTCATGATATGAAAACACATGAGGATCATTGTAGAGGTCCTCCAAGATCAAGGAACGGGGGGTACAGGGATAGTGACAAATGCTGTGTAACAAAACAAAATGTTGTGTAACAGATGCCCCCTAATGCATGAAAGCCGAACAAGAGTGAGGGGTGAAATGCTTCATGAGTAGATGCATGGAACAGAAAACTGTCGTCGGAAAACCTGCAAGCAAGCATAGATACATATACATAAATAAAATCTCTGATACATGAATCATGGTATGGATGCAACCATTCATAAAAAGATCATGTAAATGGATCCAAGGTATGGGTGCAACCATCTAGCAAGAAGGATCATATCTAACCCAAGGTATGGTCGCAACCATCCAATAATGAGAAGGATCACATATAATAGAATCATGGTATGGTTGCAGCCATCCATCTGAAAGAGACATGTATGTAAACATGATCATGTCACATTGCCCTGCAACCTGGACTTTTGTAATATGAGCCTAGGGTCTTGCACTCCAACATGACCCAATCAAAGTACAAATTCTAGCATGTGAATATATGTGTCGAAGTCAAACATGCTATAAATTCGCTTGATTATCGATAAATGACGTGAACCGTTAACAAGCGTGAGAGAAACCACCAATAATGACAATGGATCTCAAGGTTCTAGCAACACAATCCACAGAGTGTGAATAATGAATTGAAGTTGAACACCTGTGAATTCACTCGATCGAAAGCCAATGATGAGAACTTGCCGTCGAGTGCGAAGAACTTGCCATTAGGGCATGCAAGCTCTAAGGTACTGGAAAGGAGTCTCTCAGTCAACTTCCTGGATAATGAGCTGAAGTCGACAGGAAATGAACTTGTCGAAGGAGGGCCATGATGTATCCCACATCGTTGATGTGACACAAGCGGATGAAATGATTATGGATGATATAGATAACTAGGAATGAGTGTAAACTGCAGAAGGATTAACTCTTGAACATATCGGTGACACAACTCCAGAGTTTGGAAGCTCTTAGATCCATAGGATCGAAGGTCATGATGATGTGGCAGAGATCAAATGGAAAGGAAAAAATGGCAGCCCAAACTTAGGAAGGTCAATGATGAGGTGAGAATATCCCAACCCGACACAAAGCAGAAGAGTGTCATGTTCAAGAGTGACAAGCTACCGACACAATTGGTAAAATTTTTCCATTTTCGCCCACCATTTCTGGTAGGTACCCAAATTATTTTTTATCACAAGCTTGAAGGGGATAACATATGCTTGTAATATAAGTCCATCCTTTGGATAGATCTGACCTAGTAAGATTAACGATCCCTAGGAAGGAGAACTTCGGTGTCCATCATGGTGACGAATCTGGTGTCATTAAATTTTAACGAGTTTGACAAAGGAAAAACTTGCAATTTTTTTCATGTTTAGATAGTTTGAAAAAGACATGGAAAAGAAAACTCCAAAAGGTCCCTTTTTGTAAAGTTGTCTCTCGAGTCCGAAAAGGTAGAAAGAAATACTCAAAAGAACCTCTTAACCATGTTAGCCAAGCAGTACCTTTTTCATAAATAGTTTATCCCAATCCGAAAAAGGGGTAAAGGTATATGGGGTAAATGATGTTTCGAAACCATTTACGAGGTCAAAATGACAAGAACTCGACAATATTTTCATGTTTTGAGAGTCGGAAAAGAGCTTAAAGTGGACTCCCCATTTTTATTGACTTCAATGAGTCAAAAAGGGAAAAACACTTGGGAATCTTTTCATTTCATTTTTTACGAGTTGGGAAAAGAGCTTAAATACAACTCTAGTTTTGCATCACCACCAGCAAACCATCACCTATCGCTGCACAAGAAGCAAATGCATTATCCATTTCTAAGGAAAAATGGCGAAAAATACCTTTTAAAACCCTAAAACAGAGAGAAAAGCTTATAAAAAGGGAAAAAGTAAAACATTTTTACCATTTACCTCATTTGGAGCAATTTTTACCCACTTGTGCCCTAAATCTTCAGGAGCGGATTGCTGCGGATCTAGGAAGCCGGTCGTTGAACCATTTGTTTCAAGTAAGAGTCGAGGCCCTAATCTTCGCATTGATACCTGTTTTTGATCATTTAACTGTCTTTTAAGGGATTTTGAGGGACTTTTAGCAAAAACAATTCGCCCTTGGTCGGCATGGGATCTGGTCACATGACCACGCCGATTGGGGGATTTTAGCATAGGGTCTCGCCCTGTCAGTGCACCTATTTTAAAAACAGTCACGACAGTGCAGAGAGCGGGATTTTTTTCAAATTTTACCTAATTTTAATGCTTTAAATCTGAAATTTCCCTTTCAAAGGTTGATGCTAAATTAAATGTGGGGTGTTTGCAGGTGAATCAAAGAAAAAAGATGGTGATTGAGTGGAAAGAACGAGAGAATGAAAGAATAGATCAAATGGCCTTGGAAGATCCAAACTGTATGGATGCATTGAGGAACTTTGGGCTCCTCAAGTTCTTTCTGACACGGGCCTACGGGCTTAACCTGAGCTACTACAATACCTGATTAGTCTATGGGACGTTGGATGGGAATTATTTGTGATCCATGATGAAGAGATGAAGTTGGAGACTTCAGACATATATTTCATTACCGAGCTGTCCCACAGAGGGGAACCTACCCAATTATATGGAGGTAGGCCTATTAGGGCGAGTGTAAACATGTTGCTTGCCCAATATTACCCAGGAGCCTTGAAATATACAAGTGGAAAGATCAACATCATGACCATAAATAATCATGTATTGAAGGTAATACTCTTAACCATCAATCGAGTGGATGGGGCTCAAGCACTACACGAGTCCAACAAATCTCGGTTCCAATATGTTGTGGACTGCATGGCGCACACTGTCTTGAACTGGGAGGAGGCCATGAAGGTAAACATGAAATGACAATTATTCAAATGCAAAGTAGGAAACTTGAGGCAATTTGGAGATGGCTCCATCTTAGTAACCTTCTTCTTGGAACAAATGCCACTATTTCCATTACCAGATGTTGGAGGTGAACCCCACAGTACCACGAGATCCACGGATGGTCCGATGGAGCAAGCTGATGCCTAGATCTGGAGGGGGCCAACAGATGTCCTATAGGCCCGCCTTCTTTGTATGGCTCAAACGACAGTTGATCATGGTGGAGGATTGGTCGTACATCGGGATTGACTTCCGCAGTGATCCTAACATACCATTCCCATAGGGAGAAGATTTTGATGGTGGAGGTGAGAAAAACAATTTTGTTTTTGGTTTTTATTGTTTTTTGCATATATGTATTTGTGACACCTTGACTTTGTAACCGCAGATGTTAGACCAGAGAGACCAACTGAGATGTCCCATATAGCTAGACGTGTGGCTCGGCAGTTCGAGGTCACTCCTTATCAGGAAAGAGTGGACAACAAAGAGGAGATTGCCCAGAATTTGGTGGGCCTACCGAGAAGAATTCCAGAGTATGGACGAATCGAGGACATTCCTTGTCGTTATCAATGGCACATAGTGGGAGTGTCAGATCAGATCCGACGATTACTGACTCATGTAGTAACATTTTATCATGATCACCACACAGAATAGTCCATAGTTTAAAATTTACAGTTTTGAGGCGTGCGAGCCACGAATGTACTTGGAACACATATATTATTTTTTGGATTTTGATGTATTACACTCAAACATTGTCGACATATATATGCCATATTTCCTGTTTACTATGATATAATTTTTTTCAACATATTGCGTAAATATTTGTCTAAAACATAATTAGCCAATGCATTTGTTAATGTATTCATATGCCTAGGAATGTGATGATATGTGATATAATCAAAATTTCTTTCCAAGAGACGAATACAAAAATACATTCTCAATCACTGAGGGTTTCTGACAGAATATTTGATCTAGATTTAAATAGGAACCAACAAATTACAAAGATAACCATAAGCACAGAGATGCAACATAAACAATACTTCACTTCATTAATGTAAAATACTGAAATATGCTTACAAATAGAAATGGAAATAAAACCAGTGAGGGCGATGGTAACATATCTCTGAGAAGAGATGTGGCAGCTACATGCCTCTGAACTGCCTTCCAAAGAGGCTCAAGGGCCTTTTTATTATTGAATAATAAGAGAAAACCCTAAACAACCAAAACTCTAATCCGAGGAGATGTAACACCAAGAGTTTATGGGCCCCGTTGGGGTGAGTTGGACAACCAACTTCCTAGGGTTTTGACTTGGTCATATTATCTCCGTTTGATGCGCATGATAACCCATTGGAAATATCTCTCCAAGGACTATGATGGAAAAGACGATTTTAGACAAAGAATTGCTGGCGGTAGATTTCCAAAAAAACGTCGTTTAGGGCCTCAAAATGGCTCTGGAAGTTTAGGACCCGAAAAAAATGCTAAAAATAGTAAACTGTGCTACAATTAAGGAAATTGAAAAATTGAAAGAAGCAATGGTGGGGGGTCCAAGTGAAATTGGTGGGTGGCCACTAATATCCACCTGGATCATTCCTCCCCCCTTAGGAAGCAATGGTCCCCATTGCGTTGAGTTCCTCCATGAGATGAGGAAACTTCTGTTGAACTTGGTCCCTGGCGAGCCACTTGCCCTCGTGAAGGAGTTGGCCTACTTTGACAACTCGATATAGTTGGATATTTTGCTAGTGAGTGTGCTTGATATGTGTTTCCATGATTCGATCAGTTGCAACTTGTTCCATGCAATATGGATTCAACTCTTTGGATGTGAGCTGTTCTGCAATGTTGGATGTGTCTATTAATGGTGGGAAGTATGGCCGAAGGCTATCCACATTGAACACTGGGTGCAGGCCAAGGAATGGGGGAATGCTGAGCTCAAGTGCATTATCTCCCATAGCCTTGGTAATGGTGTAAGGACCATATCGAAGTGGTCTAAGTTTCCGATAGGCTTCGGTAAGGCGTTCCTTTTGCAAATGCAACCAGACTTTGTTGCCCACTTGAAACTTGTGTGGCACCCGATGTTGATCATGTCCCTGCTTGTACTTGGCATTTGATTTCTCCAGACCTTCATGGAACTACTAGTGAATATGTTGGATGTGCTCAATGAAGTTGTTTTCCTTATCTGTTTCAGAGTGGACACGAACTGAATCTATTTGAGTAGCTGCAAATGGCATGGCCACATCAATGGGACATAGTGGCTGGAATCCCAAGCCCACTTGAAAAGGGTTGTGGTTAGTTGAGCTGTGGGGAGCCGGTTGTAGCTGTACTTAACATAGGGGAGGCTCTCTTCCCATGTGCGTGGATGCTTTGAGTTGCACATGTGCGGAATGTGTACGATCAACCTGTTGACAACCTCTGTCTGGCCATTAGTTTGAGGATGGAAGGCTGTGGACTTAGTGAGTTTAGTGTCCAGCGTCGACCAAAGACTGGACCAAAATGTACCAAGGAACCTTCTATCCCAATCTAAGATGATAGACTGTGGGATCCCAAAGTGTACCCACAGTCGTTCAAAGAAGAGTTTAGCAGTGGCTTCTGCTGTGATATTCTTCTTGTTGACTGCCATAATGGCCATCTTCGAGAACCTGTCGAAAACCAAAAAAACACAGTCATTTCCATGCTTAGTGGAAGGAAGGCCTGACATGTAATGCATGGAGATGGATTCCCAAGGTCGATTAGGGGTAGGCAGCGGGGTATAGAGGCCTTGCTTCTTATTGGTCGGTTTGGAAATGGTGTAGGCAATGCATGATCTGATGTACTTCCCAACATCCTGTCAAAGATTCTACCAATAGAAATACTTCTCCAGTAATGCAACCATTTTCTCGACCCCGAAACGCCCAACAACCCGACTGTAGTGTGCTTCCAAAATCATCTTGGCACACTCGCTTGAATAACACAAAGGTGACCCAGGTGGCATAACAAGGCATCTTGGAGGTGAAAATCTGGAACATGCTGACCCTCCAAAAGTGTATAGTATGTGTGGCCGATTTCTAGGTCGATTTTGTAGAGAAGTGGCCAATCAGAAGTCTCGTGCCCACAAGAGTTGAGCACGGTGGTTAATGCCATGATCGGTGATCGACTGAGGCAATATGCAATATTATTGGTGTTGTCCTTCTTATACTTGATATTCAAATGGAACTGTTGCAGGTATGTGGACCACTTCTGATGGTGATCATTCTGTAATTTTCTTTGGGTCTGTATGAACTGCAGGGGTCGGTGGTCTATGTGGATGACCGTTTCCTTCCCCCAAATGTAATGCTTCCATTGTCAGTAGGCTTGCACAATGGAATACATCTCTTTGTCATAAGTGGGATACTTCCGGACTGTGTCTGAAAGTGTCTCACTGTGATATGCCACTAGATGCCCGTGTTGAGTAAGGACTACCCCAATAACATAGTCAGAGGCATCTGTCTCGACCTCAAATGGTTATTGCAAGTCTGGTAATTTGAGCACTGGTGCTGAGAAGAGGTGATATTTCAACTCTGTGAATGCCTTTTGTTGAGATTCAGACCAAAAGAATTTTGCTTTCGCTCCTCCCTTGGTGGCTTGACTCAAGTGCCAAGTGATATGAGAAAATCCCAACACAAACCTGTGGTAGAAGTTGGCAAGACGTAGAAAGCTGTGGAGCTCTGTAAAAGTGGTTGGAGATGGCCAATCCTGAATGACTTGGATCTTGGATGGATCCACATGCACCTCCTGTTCATCAATAATGTATCCCAGATATTGAACCTGGGTCATGCCAAAAGTGCATTTCTCCAAATTGGCACATAACTTGTGTTTCCACAGTGTTTGGAGAACCTGTCGAATGTTGTGGAGGTGCTCTTCCCAACTCTGGCTGAAGATCGGGATGTCATCCAAGTATACCACTACAAATGAGTTGGTGAATGGCCACAAGATGTCATCCATTAGCCTCATTAAGGTTGCAGGAGCATTCATCAATCCGAAAGGTATAACCAACCATTAAAAAAGGCCCTCCTTGGCTTTGAAGGTCATCTTCCACACATCGGAGGGTTCGATTGGTACTTAGTGATATCCTGACTTCAAATCCTAGCGGCTACATGCATTATAGGGTATCTCTATCCTCGGATCTTCGTTCATCATGGTTATGGGTCATCCAGAAACCCACACTTCATCGAAGTCCATATTCTAGGATGCACACTGTCAGTATGAAAGTTGGTCACAAACATTACAGGGTATCTATATCCTCGGATCTTCATTTATCATTGTTATGGTCATCCACAAACCCACACTTCATCGAAGTCCATTTGCTAGGCCGCACACTGTTAATATCACAGTTGGTCACAAAAATTACAGGGTATCTCCATCCTCAGATCTTCATTCATCATGGTTATGGGTTAACCACATAAAACCCTTCTCTTCAGTGGCTCTTCATATTCAACAAAGGCTTCGCAGGAGGGAACTTCACGCAATGGGGACCATTGCTTCTTAAGGAGGGAGGAATGATCCAAATGGAAAATGGCATCAAACGATGGTATTCATCCACCCATGGAATTTACCCATGGTATTGTAAGTGGCATCCACCCATGGTATTGTAAGTGACATCCACCCATGGTATTTTCCCATGGTATTGTGACATCCACCCATGGTATTCATTCACCCATGGAATTTACCCACGGTGTTGTAAGTGACATCCACCCATGGTATTCATTCACCCATGGTATCATGACATCCACCCATGGTATTCATTCACCCATGGAATTGACCTGTGGTATTGTAACTGAAAAAGACTATAAGTAACAAGTCACATTTTGTAAAAAGACAGATTATCCACCACAATGTAGCCTTTATAGTTATTATCGGTTTTAATAAAAAGTTTCTTTGTGGTTTTATTTACTGTGTGTTCTGTCATTTTCTTTCTAGAATTGCAATTCTTTAGATCTTGGGGGTCTCTCGACTAGATCCATTTCAATCTTTTAGATCTTGAGGGCCTCCCCCCAAGATCCAGATCAATATTTCAAATTGAGTTGAAGAACAACAAGTTACGAATCAAGGTTTACAACCATTTCTCGAATGTCAAAAGAAATGGCTATATTCAACAATGTTATTAGTTGTTTGACCCAAACAAATACCTTGAAGATAAATCAACTAACCATGAGGGTTATAAATATCCGATGTCATGGATGATAGATTTCGGGTACTGTGGAAAGCACCATCAGCGAAACCAACATAAGGAGTCATAAACATCTATAAAGCAGGTGAAGACATAATAAGTAGGAAAGATGCTTGAAAAAACACACTAAACCAAACTGTACAAAAATGAATAACACACTTATGTACACAAGTAACCATGCGAGATGAATCACACATAATACTTTTTAAGGTAAAACCCATTGCGGGGCTTTCTCAAAGGATTACCCTCATAATCAATTAGCTCATAGGCCCCTTTTTGTAATACACACTTGACAATATAGGGTCCATGCCACATGCATTCGAATTTTCCTGCCCCTAGCTTATCATTAGCTTGGTCATATAGCAAGACCAAATATCCCTCAAAAAAAGCACGGGCAGAGACCAATTGATCAAAATGTGATTTAACATGCTTTTTCTATGCTTCAATGACTAAAGAAGCCAGATGACGAGTTTCATCTAGTTGTTCCAAATACAGAAGATGCTCTTCTTGAGGCGAGATTTCAGGGAGTAATTCAACAACCAATTTGAGTGAGGGAATTTCACATTCAATCGATGAGGTAGCTTCCAGACCATAGACGAGATGAAAAGGTGTGAATCTAGTTGTGTCTTTGGTCGAGGTTTGGTAGGCCCACAAAGATGAAAAATCATGAGATGCCAATTGGATTTGTGCATCTCAATGGTGCACTGAAACATAGTAACTAAAACTTTGTTTATCGCTTCAACTTGGCCGTTGGCCTGAGGGTAATACAGAATTGAGCTGTCGTGAGGTAAGCCCAATTTAGAAGTCAGCTCAGTGATCATATAATTGTGAAAATGGGAGCCATGGCCAGTGACAATGGTTTGAGGCACTCCAAACCTGGAAATCACATGATTGAATAGAAATTGTGCCATTGTTTTACCGTCAGCTGAATATGTAGGCATCGCTTCAGCCCATTTGGTGAAGTAATCCATGACAATGATAATATAACCATGCCCCTTGGTTGAAAGAGGGTTACATGTCATAAAATCAATGCCCCATTTGGTAAAGGGACCAATGGTAATAATGGGGTGAAGGAAAAAGGGTGGGGCACGCATTTTCCGCTGATAAATCTGGCACTAGTGACATTTGTGGACAACAAGAATGCAATCCTTAAAGATGGAGGGCCAAAAGTAACTAGCACAAAGGATATTTTGAGAAGTGGCATAGCGAGACAAATGACCACCACAGGCTCCAGAATGGCAGTCATTTAAGTCTCTTTTAGCCTCATCGAGAGTTAAACATCGGCGAAGAACTGAATCAACACCAACGCGGTATAAAGTATCCTTAATGATGCAGTAAGGTTGGGATTGATGCCGAATGCGTCACTGATCATACTCGGACAACGCAGACTGGAAGGTAGAAGTTTGGAGATACACGATGATATCACTGTACCAAGGATCGAGAGCGATCATAAAAAGAGAGTATCATCGGGGAGCTACTCATCAACACCAATAGGAAGAGAAGCAGAGGGAAAAGAGAAAATCAACTCAGCAAATGCAAGTTATTTCCTCGATTTAGTAGTAGTGAACAACAAATTGAATTCTTGGATGACTACAATCCACTTGGAATATTTTCCCCCAAGCAATTGACGAGTCAGAATATAAGTCATGGGGTTGCAATCATAAAACACGGTTGTAGTGCAGAGTTGAATATAAGCTGAAAGCATTGAACATTCTGAACAACAACCAAAGCCAATTTCTCGACATGAGCATAATGGGTCTTAGCATTGAGGAGATTATGAATAAGGTAATAAATGACATGTTCATGACCTTCATCATCATCTTGCATCATGACCATATCAATAGTGCTAGAGGCTCCAACTAGATAGAAGAAATAATCACGATGATAGTTCGGAGGGTGCAATAAAGGGGGCAATCTCATCCCAACGAAACAGAGTTCCTTGTTTAAGAAACCGGGTGAACCTTGAAGCTACCTCAACATAGTTAGGCACAAAGCGACGAAGGAAATTCGCTTTCCCTTGCAAACTATGTAGTTGATGCAACGAAGAGGGAGGAGGTAGATTAACAATAGCCTCGACTTTGAGAGGATCAAGACAAATACCATCCTTCGAAACGATAAAATTGAGAAGTCGTCCGAAATCAACACAGAAGACACACTTATGCGGTTTAAGCCAAATGCTATAGTGTCTACAATGAAGAAAAAATTATCGAAGGTGATTGGGATGGTCACAGTGCTTACGTGAATGAGTAGGAAGATCATCCAAATAAGGCTGAACAATTTTTTTAATGTCATGAAAAGTGTAAGACATTGCTCGTTGGAAGGTATCCCCAACATTCTTAAGGCCAAAAGGGAGATTTTTATATGCAAAAGTCCCCCATGAATAGATAGGCGGTCTTGTGTTGATGAGTGGGTGCAATGTTTATCTGGTTATAACCAGAAAAATCATCCATAAAGGAGAAAATCTCACTCCCAGCACATTCATGTATAATCTAGTCTATAAAAGGAGTGGGATATTTGTCCTTTGGACATGCACGATTAATGTCACGATAATCAACACAGACCAGAATGGTGCCTTGTTTCTTAGTCACCGATACGATGTTGGACACCCAATTTGTTAGAGGGATAAGATAAATAAATCCAGCTTTAAGAAGTTTTTCAACTTCTCCCTTGATGGTAGACTCTTTTCTAGGGTGCATAGGACAAAAACGTTGATGAATAGGCTTCATGTTAGGATAAGTCAGAATTTTGCACACAACTATACTTGGGTCAATGTCAAGCATTTCTTCATATGACCATGCAAAAAAATCTCAAAACTCTTGAAAAGGACGAGTATAAAGCTTGATCTCATTAGGAGAATAAGTTACCCCAATATGAACATTTTCAATGATACCAGGCTTAACAAACATGTCAATAGGCATTGTTTCAGTAATATTACCCATGTTCCCTTTCAACCAGACTTCATGGGTCATGATAAGTGTTTGAAGTGGTTAGGTCAGGAAACGAGAAGAGAACTGCTTAATACAGGTAGGCATGACTTCCTGACTAGGTAAGAACAAGGAATGATGATGAGTATCATTCCAAGCTGCTTCCTCAAGAGACATAATCTCCATGATACTTTCGTCAGTAGGAAACGTTTCGATTAAGGGATCGAAAGAATCCAAAGAACCAAGCCAAGGAGATTGAGAATATACGTCAAGATATGTACCCGCAACAATGTGATCAGTAGATACTGAAGCCAAAGCCGAAACAGTCTCCACATAATTAGGGCTTAACGACATAACATCACCCCATGAATCAACTTGATTGGGAGGAGGAATGGTCCAAAGATCAAAATTAACTGTGATCAAGTTGACTGAGGCAACATGTGGAGGTGGGACAGGAAAATTACCCATTAAGGTGGGATCTTTGAAAAGTCCAGCCCCCACACTCTCATATGGAGCACGAGTATGCTTCACATAAGGAACATTGCCATCTGAGGAGGAAGAGGCAAAGAAAGACAACTGTTTGACCGTGACAATTTTTCCTTGATGAGAAAAACGAAGAACGTGGAAAAGAGAGGAGGCTAAAACATGCATAGCATGGGTCCGACTCCACCCGAGTAGAAGATTATAGTTAAGATTTGCATTAACAATTTCTACTTCGACATGAACTGTCTGGCCTTCCAAGGTAATGGCAAGATAAGGAAGGACACCGAATGGTCAAGAATCGTATCCATCAAAGGCCTCCAACATGTTAGGTGATTGGTTCAGGGTAGGAGAACCGATTTCCTTTCAACAAGAAACAAATATGATGCAGGTAGAATCACCTTCATCAATGATAGTCTTGTGAATGGTCTTTTCATTAATAATCAAGTAAATGAGAAAGGAAATATGATGGGGTAAGCATGAAACATGGTTTTCCAGATCAAAGCGAATAAGGTTTGAATTAGATGGATCAACACCTCCAATGCCTGACAATAATGCTTTCCACTAAGAGGGACAACTTTGAAGGACCTCGAGAGCAGACATAGTTGATGGTGCTTGAGCCAAATCCTCAACAATGTTGTAGTGCTGAGCAGCTCGAGCATTTGGATTATAAGAGGACTTTCATAGCACACCCCGAGAGGGTGGTCATATAATAGAATCAGGATTAGGTCGCTCTATATGGAGAGGACCGGAAGTTGATGGGATAGAGGAGGAAGGGGTACTTTCTTTCTCTTTCCCTATTGTTGGGTTTTGATAATCTTTAAATCTGGTAGCCACATTGATAGGCATATTCATCATGAACACTTGGGAACCTATAAGAGCGGAAGACTGAGGTTGGTCTACCATTTGGGTTTGCTGGGATGGAAAGGGTTCTTTTAAGACAACCGAGGTCCCTTTTAGCAAGAAACTAACTTCATATCGTCGGGGACAATCTTTAGTGTAATGATCCTCCTCACAGATGAGGCATGGATACTTCGACTTTCTTTGAGAAGCATCATCAACAGAAGATTTAGGAGGGCCCTGTTTCGGGGCATCAATGTTGGCATTTCCTTTCTTTTAAGCCTTAGAGGTTTTGTCTGCTTTGGTATACTAGGCAACATGAACCTCAGAGGTTTTACTAGGTCTAGGTGAATTTCTAGAGGGATTATTGGAACCTGTCTTTGAGACTGATTTATGCTTGGAAGAAGATTTCACGGGAGTCTGAGACGCGAAACCAATCACTCCATCAATAGGTGTTGTAGCTAGAGACTTCGATTATGTCAGATCGGATGATGATCTTGGACCATCAGGTAACATCTCATATAATGTGCTAGATTGCGAGTAGACTAGGTCCAAATATTGGGCACGAGTGATGGCTTGATCCTCTGTAACACACCCACCCATATCTATGTCCCTAGCAATTGGGCCGATGAATGATTTGATGAATCATTCTGTCAGCAGATGATCAACAATTTCAAACTTGATTAGGCAACACCAATGTCTCCTTTTGTGGATGTGATCAGAGATATGAGTCGCGGTGTCTTGCTTAAGTGATGTAAGTAGATAGGTGCTAGTTTCATAGCGAACTGGCAGCTGGAAATGAGTGAGGAAAGCCATAGAGAGAGAGTTGAAGTCACTATAAATACCTCGAGGCAATTCAATGTACCATTTTGCTGCAGCCCCTTTAAGAGTTCTTTGAAAAAGTTGTAGGCAAATAAAATAATCAACATACGAATTGGAGAAGCGCCAGAGGTGATATGTCATCACGTGGGCTTGTGGATCCTCCTTCGCTTTTCCCTCAAATTTTGGGAAATCACTCAAAACTTTCATTGGAATTGGAGGCCAATAAGGTGAATGAAGGATATGATCATTGGTGCGACTTGACACATCGGGCAGTTCCAACGTGGCCAAGAATGATAATTGCGTATTGAAAGGCATTTGGGGCCTCTGAGTAGACCCAAACTGCAGAACCCATCTTTGTTGGTAATGATTTCCCCCCCACAATGGAGGATTTTTTCCATATGGAATCTGATTTTTCCCCCACTGTAGGTTACCTTGCCCATAGGGAGGATTCTGTCCTAGGTAGACTTGGTACTGTCCTGCCATTAGCCATTGATAGGCATATGGGTTAAAAGGTTGTGAGCCTATTGACCATGGACATAAGGATTTTGAAACTACTGACCCTAGACATACGGATTTTGCACCTGCTGCCCCCGGACATAAGGATTTTGAACCTGCTGCCCCTGGACATAAAGATTTTGAACCTGCTGTTCTAGGGGTTGACCTCGACCTTGCAAAGGTTGACCTTGATAATATGAATATACGGCTTGCTGTTGCAAGGGTTGGATCTACTGCTGCAAAGTTTGACCTTGTGGCTACTGCAAAGGTTGGCTTTGCTGCTGCACAGGTTGACCTTGTGGATGCTGCAAAGGTTACCCTTGCTATTACAAAGGTTGGCCTTGCGAGGAAGAAGGTTGGGAGGATTGCTAAACAAACTGTGTTTGCGGCTGCAAAGGTTGTTGTGACTGTTGAAAAGGTTGCCCTTGTGGTTGTAGCAGTTTTCCTTGCTACTAAAATGCTTGCCATCGCTACTGTGAAGGTTGCCCTTGTTGTTGCAAAGGTAGCTGGATAGTTCCCGAATTGAATCTGGTCATACCCACCAGGCACAATGGATTTTCTAGGCTGAACATAAGGTCTAGCTTGAGGAATGTAAGGCGGGGTAACCAAGGATTGTGAACCATATGGAACATAAGCCGGTTGGAACAAAGTCTAAGCCATGTATGGCTACTGGTATTGGACATTACCTGACCTGGATGGATCAATAGGGTTAGGAATAATGACGTAAAAAGGTTGATTCGTTCCAATAATGTGAGTTTGTGATCCACTCACATTGGGTTGGCCTTTCATCATGGAGAGGTTCGAGTCTTGCCCCCCAGGTGGTGGCACAGTCTATCCAATCACTAGAGGGGTAGAAGAACTTATCGAGACTATCGGTTGAACTAGAAGAGTCAGTTGAAACGACGAAATAAGTTGAGATGGAAATGTAGGTTGAACCAGAACTGAAGTGACTATAGTTCGTACAATCGGTCAAGAGGTTGTGTTCTGAATGAATGGACTTGAGGTAGGCATAGCACCGAAAGACCATATGGGGTTTTGATATAAGGATGAGGTACTAGGAGAGCCCGAAACCAACTAAGCTAGAGAGGTATAACCATGCGGCAACAAGGGCTCACTAAACTCAGGATAAGAAAGGGACGGGATGCTTCCTATATATGGAAACCTTTCAGACATAACTCATATGCCTATTCATCACCCACTTGAGGACTGTGAGTAGCAAAAACTTCTGACTAACTCAGAGAGGAGACTGGAATTTCACCTTATGACTCCATAGAAAACAACCGGCGATGATCCAAAGGTGAACGAGGAGAGAAATCCAATGAAGCACCAGGCTGATCATACGGACTATAAGGATGCTATGGAGATACCACAAAAGGGTCTGTAGCTAGTCCTTGAGGACTATCAAATGTTGGCAGACTATTGGGAGTCTGGATAGGATTATCAACGGATTCTCGACCAGATTCGTAAGGTGACCCAGTATTTGATGGAGGCAAACGAGAAGACAAAGGTTCAATGCTTAGAAAAATTCCAAGTTCAACACCTTGATCCTCAAGCGACTGCGGAAGTTTAGGGACAAAAAAATGAATGGACAATGACCTAGATTCCCTAGGAACACAAACCATCCAAAAACTCAAAAATCAAGTAAGGCAATCTCAAACCAAACAAGCAAACAAAGCAAGCTATCAAAGCATTCTAGCCATGGAGAATAAAGGAAAACAAGCCAAGAATCAGGATCTATGAGGACAAGACACATTGACGATGATTTAAGAGACACCCTGATTTAACCGACAAGCAATGATGCAACTGTCTAACTAGCAACAAGTGCTAGAAGGGGATGTGGCATGAATATTCAAGGGTAACTCGTGCTGGTCGGCGCTACTGTTAGAAAACTAACAACACTGATCAAGGGATTCAAAGAAAAAAGAAAAATTTCCACAAACCAAAACCAGACCTGTCACTCTAAATTCAAGAATCAAAGCAGTATATGCCTTGAAGTACATATTACAAAAGAGAAAGAGTGAAATTAGAAAAGTTGTCACAAATCATGAAATGAAAAACAATCCAAAGAGAGGGATGGATCCCTAGTATGGTCGCCAATTTGTGGAGTAGGAAGATTCTCTCTGCAGACAGAGACAATCCCTCTAGCCCAGGGGAGAGGGTCTAGCCACAAACAAGACAATCTAACATAAGTTCCCTTAGATTTAGAATGGATAAGATCCTACCTCTTATATCACTAATCCTTGTTTGATGAAGTCCTTGTGCCTTTGCTCCAGCAATCAACTCCTTAATGTCAATCAAGTACCTGAAACAATGAGACAAGAAACCAAAACACACATGATAGCATACAATATATTCAACCTACTTAAGTGGCTAAGTAGTCTTAAGCTACCAACTAACATATGCAATTGATATAGGAAACAAAATATCAGTTGTATTATTATGACAAAAAGGAAAGTACAACCTTCGCCTTAGCGTTGCAGGTTTCCTTTGACATGTCTGGGTTCCAACACCACTATTAGCATCTCATGATTCAACCTCAAAACAATGGAAGTTCAAGGCTTATTCCTCTTTTCTCCAAACCAAACAACCACAAGCTTATTATCCCTTTACAAGCACAAACTAGAAGGCTAAGGCTCTCAAGATGGCTATCAAGATTTTACAGATTATTCCAGCCCTTTCATTAGCTAGCTGAGGTTGGAAAAGGAGGAGTTTATATAGCTTGAGAGAGGGGAAATGGATCCTCTTATGATGGGAGAGGCCTTATCCCTTTTGGTTTGTTCCATTTTAATAGGGGAAAGGAGCCCAAATAGTCTCTCTCGGCTCTATCTCACCTAACCATTGACCAAACTTCCATTCACGAAGCTTCTAGACCTAGAAGCTTCAACTCCATTTAAAAAAAATTTCCAAAAGAAGGACGACGTGGGCCATGAATGGATTACCAGCGTTGTTCAGCGCTAGGCCTAGTTTTAGACTCTGCAAATCAACGCAGGGAAGAAACTGTGTGATAGCGCCATTCTTGAAAACTGAGTTTGAAGGAATATCCTTGGGAAATGATGTAAGAGGGAAATGTTCTACAGATGAAGAGTAATGTAAGCACATGTTCTTCATGATAGGAAAACAGATGAGTGTCACTTTAGGGGTCCTCTAGGATCAAGGAACAGGGGGTACAAGGACAGTGACAAAATTCTGCAACAGAACAAAATGCCGTGTAACAGCCTGGTTACTAGAATCAATACTTTCACTAGGTGAAGAGGAAGGAAGGGATGAAGAAACAATAGGTGAAGAGGCAAATGGTAAACTTTAGGATCAACTTGAGGTTGATATTTTTTAGGTGGAGGAGAACCTGGTTGAGAAGAAGTTTGGAAATTCAGAATGATAGGGGTCGAAAATAACCAAACTGGAAAACCAATGGTAAATTCGGGAAGGGACAATGTTTCCAAATAAGGAGCACCAATATTTCCAAAAGAAGGAAAAGGACCAAGATTCCCGTCAGAGGGGTTCCCTTGATTGGTAGACTCTGGAACTATTTCCATTAGTCTCAACTTAAGATCCACTAAGGAGTTTTTCCATGGGTAGGATGTTGTTCCACGGTCAATTAAATGATTTTAGAAATTAAAGACACAAACAAAACAAAGGGGTAACTAGGCATAAAGGTTTAACAATCAACCATTAATTGTAATATACGCCTTGGAAAACCAAGGACTTAACGTACGTGCAGGAAATCTCCCTGAATCCTATGTTCGGTGTATCACAGTATACAAGGTGACTGACTCGTTTACCTATGGATGGATAATAACCTATAGGGGTCTCCCAAAATATACTCAATGATACATGGGAGTGCAGTCTATAGTAGTGTTGTTTAATGCGTAGCTGTTCGATGAAAGCATTCCCATATACTTCATGTGCATGGGGTGTTGTCCAATATACCCAAAGGTATGTGGAGAATGATCCTATACACTCACATACGTGGAATGAGATTTTATCCCTAGGATGCAATGCTAGCAAACAACGAAAACTACTACGTTAACGACGCTGGAACACGTATCTAGCCTCGACCTCTAAGTGTTTGTGTTAATGTTACAAATGATTTTTAGGTTAATTAAGGTTAATTTAATGTTTATCTTGAACTAGATTTCGATTTCAAGGCTCAAAATTTGACGTCACTTGAACACACCTATGATGCAAATAATATGACGAAAATAACTATTTTCATTTTCGATGAAAGCTATCTAGTGTAGGGAAGAGGTGCAAACAATGATTTAGCAATCAAATATGCAACCAACAAGAGCTTCCTAACTAGATCTTTCAATTCACTATTCCAATTCAATTCGAAGGATTAAAATATGCCAAACCATGCAATGTAATCTATGCATGATTCCCTTGAAAACTATGCAAATGTAATATATGCACAATTTCCTTTCCTATTGTGAAAATGAGAAATCTAACTATTCAAATGTGATCTATGTAAGAGAATTATTCAAAACAAACACAAGAGGATTTGAAAGAAATCTAAAGTAATCCGAGATTTCATGAGAAGAGGACCCTAACTGAAATTGGGTGAAAATTTCAAAAATCAAAAGAGATGTCACTTAAAGGCAATTAATACCCATACACAAATTTATCCCCCCCCCACCTCCAACGATTGAGGGGGATTTTTGTTCGCAAAAATGAAAGAAAAAACACACAATTTCACACAAAACCCTAGATGCAAATGCAATTTTATTTATTTATTTATTTATTTTATTATTTATTTATTTATTTATTTTTAATTTTAATTTAATTTTTTTTTTTTTTTCAACACACTTAATTTTTGAAGTGAAGAAAACTAAGTTGCAAATGTTTAATCACTGATTCAAATGCACTTTTCATAATGAGGACTGAAATGATAATTCATCCAAGTGACCAATGACTAAGCAAAATTTGTTTGTAAGCGACCAAATGATAACAAAGAAAAATCAAAACCAATTCTTACCAAAGGCAATCAAACAAAAATGAAAACCAAATGGAGGCTTTTAGAGAGACCACAAGATACTCAAGGCTCAGGGAAGGTCAGCTGGAAGTAGGCTCATCAAGGAGAGACTTAGAAAAAGGGGAAAGTTTTGTGCAAAACAGGGGCCAATGCTGGTGCAGAAGAGGCAACAGTTCTTTGCAACATAGGTATAAAGTGGGCCCATGTGAGCTGCAACATTCTGTCCAAGGTACTAGGGGTGCACTAGTCTAGGAATAGAAGATTCTGACACAAAAACACAAAAGAGACTGTCTTCCTAGGTCTGTTCTTAGCTGGGTAAGGTAACACACATTTATCAAGGAAGTAATCAAACAGAGAGGAAAAAGGAACCATCAAGGAAATACACTATTCCCAAATATGTTCGCCAATTTGTTATACGAGATTTACCATTGAGGACGAAAGTATCTCCCCTACGTTTGGTGGCTAACCTAGAATAACTTAGAGAAAAGGAATATATTGCTTTCCTTAAAGTAAATAGATGATGGTATGAAGCCTACCTGGAATCTATCGTGGGATTCGCTCCTTCTTTAGCTTGAATGCTCCAATTCCAGCTCCGGTTACCAAAATTAGAACTTGAACAATCAGATAACACAAGCTAAGAAATTACGAGATCTATGCAATATCATCTACATACTCTATTGAATGTGCATCTCCAATCACCCTAAATTCATGAAATGAAACCTCTCACCACAACATCATAAGGGTAGAATCACTCTCCAAAATCCCACCCCTTGCATATGGAAGGCTATAAATATATAGAGAAGTGGGGTAAGTTGGGAGTTCTTATCCAATTACCAATATAAGGTTTTAGATCCACCTTTGATGGGAGGATGGGATCAAAGGATAAGGGATGGAAACTCCAAAGTAGGGTAGGATAGGATTTGAATGATTTGTCTGAGGTAAATGGTTGTAACAAATTCTGGAAGCTTTTGCAATAGGAGGCTTCCATAATTTATCTCTTTTTCCTAAATTTCTAGAGCCAACATCACTAAAAAGGGGAGCAACCTGTAGGTGATCAACACATGCCAGAATGGAGAAACTTGGTTGTCAATGCTATCTAGTAGGAGGCCATGGAGTGTTGGTCCTAAAAATAGCTCAAATGATGCAGTTCAGGGCATAAACTCTGGGAAATGAAATGTACATGTTTAGGGCTTTGTGCAATGATGATGACAAGAGGGAATAAGATGTTGATTGATCCCATTAGGAGCCATATTGATCCGATGTGACGAAATCACCTATAAAAGTCGTGAGGCTACAATATGTTCAGATGGATGAACAAGTAGCTGATGTGTTGATCTCTACCTATGAAGTTTGTATATTTCAGAAGCATTCTTGGATTTGTGGATATCTCTGATTTGGTTGAGAGGGAGATATGAGTACCATAAGCCTCCCATATTATGGTACTTGGGAGGACATATTGGCCTGTTTAGTGTTGAGATCTCAGTAATAGTTTTGCTTTGATTATGTCTAGATCCCAGTGTGGGATGGTATCTTGGTCTTATGGAGCTCTGTTTTATTGTTTGACCTTGATGATACCTAGATCCCTGTGAGGGTTGGTGTCTTGGCATGGAGGCCTAGATAGTATCTATATCCAGTTGGATTGATACTAGGGTTGTAGCCTGATGGTACCTATAATTGAAAAGTTTCCTTGATGACACCTTATTCCCTGTTGTGAGGATGCCTTGGCAATTTTAGTACCCCTAGCATTGCGTATGTTCTTGTACTCTTCTTGGAACATTTCAAATTGAGGTCAACCTTGTAGTGGTTGAACATTTATGAATACCTCATTAATTAAGAGGAAGTGATGAGAAATGTAACTAGTATTAGTGTTCATAATTTTTGTCTATATCATGACATAATGTGATTCTTATGTATTTGTCAAAAAGAAAGAAAAAGAAAAATTGTTGTAAAGATCAAAAGAAAATTATTTTTATAAGCATGGGTTTCATGCTCAATTTATTTTGTTTCTAGGTCTAAGCACCCATTGTGTACTTCTATGGTTTGTGTCTTTAGTCATTTTCCTTATCATTATGTACTAGACCTTTCTTGGGCTCATTATATCAATGAATAAACTATTTTTATGTAAAAGGTGTCACTTGTCACTCCTCCACCAAGTCATCTTGAAAAGAAACCAAATCGACCTCATTGAAGGGATTTGACCATCTTAAAGAGACCATATATAGAAGTGCATTCAACCTATTGTGATCCCATCGATCCAAGGAATTCGATCTGAAATTTGAAGGGAAAAATAAGTGCGAGAAAGCAAGGAAAAGAAGGTCTTAATCTTTACAAGGAGGAGTCCAATTGAAGAAGAAAGAAACCGAAAAACAACTATTTTTTTCCACACGTGTGAAGGAATATGAAGCAAGAGTGGGAGTTGTAGGGCCGAAAATTGCAGGTTTGAAGTAGAGGCCAAAATCTGTGATTAATGTAGTATTGAAGAAGGTTGACTCTTATTGACTAGAAGCTGATCTTTGTCATCTTGGAAGGACTATCTTGGGAGGCTGACTTGGTGAATTAAAGGAGGTATTTGTCTTAGTCAAAGGGTCTTGGTTGTCTCATTTGATTTGGTTCTAAAATAAAGAGAATATATTTTTTGGTTTTTTCCTTAGAAGAGGGGTTTCCCCCTTGCTAAGAGCCTACATCCTGTCTCCTTATTGTTTTTATATTCATGCATTTATGTTTTGGTAGTTGCTTCATGATAAGAAGATAAAATAAGACATAAAAGAAGTTAATAAGATTGCAAAGAAATCACAAGTAATTATCAAGGTAAGAAAATCTTTCTACCTTTTTGATTTTCTAACAAGAAGAGGATGAGGTAGAAACAAGAGAAGAAACAAAGGAAGAAATGGAGGAAAAGATAGAGAAAGAGGTAGAAGAACATGTAGAGGTAAAACTTGAGCCAAAAAGAGAGGCAGAGATAGGTGAGGTAGGGTTGGCCAAGTTTCATTTAGCATAATATGAGGCTCAAGATATACGAACACCATAGGAAAAATCTCAAAAGCCTCAGGAACCTATTGAGGCATGAACAAGACCAACAAAGAAGAGGAAGAAGGAGGCAAAAGAAGGTATTGTAGAAGAGAACCTAAAGGAGGATGTTGTTGCTACTTTAGAAACCTTGAGCACTCCAACGAGGCCAAAAGCCGTAAAACTAAGAGAACCTCCTCTTTTTTTCAAGAGAAGGAAATGCAATAGAAAAAATCTCACTAGAAAACCTCAACCTCCATCTCCCACTCCAATTTTTTGCTGTAGCTGCTACAACCCCCTCCAAAATTTTGCTTATATTCAAATTTTGGAGCCTCCTAGTGATAATGTGAAATTTCATTTTGGGCCATTAAAGTCATCCTTGGTCTTACTTTTCTAAGTGTTTAATTCTTCTTCTATAAATCCTAAGTGCAATCTTCCATCCATTCACAAGTCTAAGTGTCATTTCCTTCACATGCACACTTTCCACGATAGCCTAATTTTACTTCTTAGTGATAATTTTGCACACTCCATGTCAACCGTGATTGTACACTCCTTACTAACAGTCCTTGCGCACTTCTAATTGATAATCATTGCGCACTCCTTGCTAATAGTGATTGTACAATTTTCAGTACGAGTCATTGAATGATTCTTAGTGGAAGTTATTGTGTTATTCCCAGTGATAGTTATTGCCTAGGGACATCCTCTACATGCAGTAATTACGCACTTTCTAAACTTAGGCAAAGCACACTCCTCAAAAGTAGCGTTATCATACTCACAAGTGGTAGTTAACTCAACCTTATCCCTTAACTTTTGCGCCTTTCAAGATTTCACTTAGAAACCCTAACCCAATTGCATGTGTGCTCTCCCTATATATGTAGTCCAAACCATAGATCATTCTCACATTCATCATTTGCTTTGGAATTCTGTACTTTATTTGAGCATAAGGATCATTCTTGGTAGAAAGTGCACAAATTTCGGGGTAAGTTTCTCAATTGTTGCTTTGGTTTGATTTTACTTTTGCACGTGTCACTTCGATCCGAATCTTGGGGGGAGGCCTCCAAGATTTAAAAACTTGAAATGGATCTTTGGGGGGGGGGGGGGGGGGTGGGGAGGCCCAAATGCTAGAAAAAAAGAGAGGAGATAACACATAGTAATTAAAACCATAAAGAAACTCTTTTTATTAAAATAGACAATAATTGTAAAAGCTACATTGTGATGGAAAATCTGTGCTTTTACAAAATGTGACTTGTTACTTATAGTCTTTTTTTAGTTACAATACCATGGGTAAATTCCACGAGGGGGTAAATACCATGGGTAGATGCCACTTATAATACCATGGGTGGATGTCACTTATAATACCATGGGTAGATTCCATGGGTGGATGAATACCATGGGTGGATAAATACCATGGGTGAATGAATACCATGGGTAGATGCCACTTTCCATTCGGATCATTCCTCCTTCCTTAAGAAGAGATGGTACCCATTGTGTGAAGTTTTCTCCTGAGAATCCTTTGTTGAATATGAAGAGTCACTAAAGAGAAGGGTTTTGTGTGGTTAACCCATAACCACGATGAATGAAGATCTGAGGATAGAAATACCCTATAATGCTTGTGACCAACTGTGATACTGATAGTATGCGGCCTAGAAAATGGACTTCGATGAGGTGTGGGTTTGTGGATGACCCATAACCATGAAAAACGAAGATCTGAGGATAGAGATACCTTATAATGCTTGTGACCAACTATGATAGTAATAGTGTGCGGCCTAGCAAATGGACGTCGATGACAAGGATTTTGTGTGTTGATCCATAACCATGATGTTGATTGTTGATGAAGTAATATGTGCCTGAATAGCCTAGGGTGGGAGAGCACATCTTCAAAGAACCCAATCGAGATGCTATTATGCTAAAACTGATAAATGTGAAGTAGGTGCCTACTAAAGCGGGGTGGGAGGGCACATCTCCAAAGGGAACCTGCTCCAAGTGTTGCTCCAAATATGAGAACTAATATAAAATGTGCATAACTCATTCAATATAACTCAAAATATTTATTATAACAAGTTCTTGGAAATATAATGACCATTCTGCATCTTCCCATGTGATTGAAATCTAGATTCGCGCTGCAACTGTCCCGCTATCACAAAAGTTCTGAAAAAATAACTGATTTTAAATCAACGATATCTCCCTCATTTATACTCCGATTTGACCAATTGTTTTTTTGATATTGGGTGATTTTTCAAGAGGAGCTTAGATTTGCAATAAATTTTATAAAATTCTCCACAAAAATGCAAAAAATGATAGGAGATCCTTCGTCCATGAATTTCCGTCAGAAAAAATTTCTTTAACATAGATGATTTTAAATTAGCGATGTCTCCCTCATCCATATTCTGATTTGGTCGATTTTTCTTTTTGAATTTGGGTATGTTTTTGCAAGGAATCTAGATATGTTATTTGTTCTTGTGAATTTTGCACCAAAATTTTCATATCTAATTTTCAAACTCACCCCCCAAAAAAATTCCTGCAAAATAAATGAAAAAAAAATCTTCTCGCTTTGCCCAAGAAAGCGCTCTGTGGAGGTCGTAGCACATGCATAAATTTTGTTGAAGATTGCTGCAAAAATTTGAAACCGAAATATGTGTCAAACCCTCATACCCATCAAGTCATAACCTAAATCTGATGCCACTGATCCAGATCTTGGGGGGAGGCCTCTAAGATTTGAAAAATTGAAATGGATCTTGGTGGGGGATGCCCCCAAGATCTGAAAAATTGAAATGCTATAAATAAAGAGAGGAGAGAACACACAGTAAATAAAACCACAAAGAAACTATTTTTATTAAAATAGAGAATAATTGTAAAAGCTACATTGTGATGGACAATCTGTCCTTTTACAAAATGTGACTTGTTACTTATAGTCTTTTTTTAGTTACAATACCACGAGTAAATTCCATGCATGGGTAAATACCATGGGTAGATTCCACTTAAAATACCATGGGTAGATTCCATGGGTGGATGAATACCATGGGTGGATAAATACCATGGGTGAACAAATACCATGGGTAGATGCCAATTTCCATTTAGGTCGCGCTTTTGGTTTCACATGTGTAGTTTTTTATTGCCTTTTCTATTTCAAGCGTCACTTTTACTTATTTTAGCTCCTTCATGCATCCTTTCTAGTTTCTCTTCTCATTCCATGACCTTTCACATTCCAGCTATGATTATTATTGTATATATGCATGGATGGTTCTCTTTGCTTGTTCTTGTCTAACACTTAGTCATTTTCAATCTAATATTTGTCTCCATTATTTAATTTTTACATTTCTCTCTTCCAAGAAGGAAGCCCTCACATCTTACTCACTATTGATCTGACATGCGCACATCAAAGGACTTGCCTCTCTTCAATTGTGCATTGCACACTTCTAGTCAGAAGTGTTGACCTCCTTGTTCACTATGCTTTCTCACTGTGCCCAACCCAGCTTCCAATTGCACATTGTGCACTCTTAACCAACAACATGCAACCCACTGTCAACTGATGATGCGAACTACACAATAGGATAAGTCCCTCTCTTTCAATTTCGCATTACATATCTCTAAGACCTAAGATTCTCACCCTTGTCTCTTATTGATCTAGAAAGCCCATCATCTAAATCTCTCTTCCTTTCTATTGAATAGAGTGCACTTCTAGTGGCTAGTAAGGTCACCTTGCGTCAAGCTTACATGCATGTGCTAAGGACTTGCACAATATTCCATCATAGTGACTACCTTTTGCATTGATTGACTAGATAGAATAGGTGATTTTTGTGGAACTAATTTTGTGTTTCCATGATTGAATTTCCACTTCCAGATACTGTAGATCCAAAGAACATTAGTCTGTCATCTTCCACCAACACGATGCCTCCAGTCACACGAAAATTACCAATGAAGGAGGCCACTGAAAGAAGTGCTAAAGGTGTTGTAGACAACTCTTAGACCAAACGCACCTATTATATCAGATACTAAGTGCTTCAATTATAATTCCACCTTTGTGACATTGCAAATTATCTACAAGGCTTTTATTAAGAAATATTTTCTAGAAGTGTTGTAGGACAAACAAGTATACATTAACGTCAAAAGATCTAGGTTCCACAATATTTCTAGCAACACTCATTCTACCCTGTGAAAAAGTCATAGGATGGATACCGAAACATCTGGATTGCAAGAAAATGATTCTTATCAGTGCAAGTGGGAAAGAGCTCACCACTTATCAAATCCATGATCTACACTCTTACTACAAGCATCCGAGTCTAGAGGAGTATTTAAATTCAAATTACAAAGGATGCTATCAAGTCATGGTGACAAGAGCCAACAAAATTTGACAAGAAGCCTGAGGGAATATACAAAACAAAGTCACTAAGGAAAGTTTATTAGTACCTCATGGCTATTTGTTGCATATTGTATGGGTATGAGAGAACTAAGTTTTGTGAAGAAGGATGGATTTATATGCTCTACCCAGTTGTCTCAGAAGTAAAGATATTTAATTGGTTAGACATATTAGCCCAACAAATGTAGATGAATATATTAAAGCCTAAAAGGCTTACACAGTGAAAGTAGCCTGAATTCTATATGTCTGCAGACTTTCTTGATGGGATTTTTTCCCGAAATGAGTTTCTAGGTCTACAGTGGAAATCAACTAGTCATTAACTTTTTGTCCACACGTATTAAAAAGTATTTTTAGAAGATAGTTCTAGGGGAGTATATGAAAATATAGATGATCACTTCGTTTCCATGCTCTATCAGATGATCTTTGAGGTTAAGGAATCATGCATGACTAATCAGGCCAAAGAAGTAGTTCCCAAAGTTGCAGATTGGTTTGCTTCTTCTAAGGGCACATACATCAAAGTCTTCAGATCCTATAAACGCCCTCATCTTATGTTGAAGTATGTGACTGACAAAGTTTTCATGTAGGATATTGGTTATCAGCTATGCTTAGGATTGTCGCAACTATTGTAGATGAAGAAGAAGTCAACTTGGCCTCTCTTCCCTCTACAAGTAGGGTCATATGAACTAAAGAATCTAAAGGAGAAAAAAGAAGAGATTGTTGAATTAAATCGCCTCAGGTTCAAAGGCATGAGCTTCCATCGATATGACCCTAGAGGTGCATGCGAGTGCCATTGTGCAAAATTGCATTTTGTCTGGCAATATGTTTCTAAATCTTCAGAAGATGAGGAGAATATCAAGAATTTATATAATGCTTCCAGAGTAGACAAACCAGGAAATGAGACAAGTCCTTCTCATAGATCTCAAGTACCAAATACTAATCAAGAAGGGGCCCAACAGGAAGTGGCTGCTTAGGTTTATGTTGGGCCAAAGAGGAAGTTGATACATGATCTAGAAGAGGAGAAGAGCAGGAAATTTAAAGCTAATCCACATAACAAGGGAACAATTGAAGTAAAAAAGAAAAGGAAGGAATGGGAAGAAGTAAGGAAAAGGTAGCAGGAAGAGGAGCTAAATCAAGAAGAAGAATACAAGCAGAAGGATTAATGTAAACAAAAAGAAGATAAGGAAAGGGAGAAGTGGGTAGAGATGCATAAGAGAAGAGAAGAATTGAAGAAGAGAAAAGAAGAGGAATATCAAAGGAAACAAAAAGAAGAAGATTTGAGGAAGCAAAGGGAAGAAGAGGAAAGATTGAGTTAACAGAGGAATAAAATAGGGGGAAATAGGAGGAAGAGTTTGGAAGTAAGTTGGAGGAAGATTTGTAGGCCCAGAGTATAGATGATGAACAAGAGGAGGATGACAAAGCGGTAGAAGTTGAGTTGATCATAGAACAACCAAACATTCGGCCCATAAGTCCTTTGACTTGTGGTCATCTCCCATTTAGTGAAATGGGGATACTTCCTCCACTTGATGATAGGGTCATGGATATTTTTAACTTTACATTCGATGATATGAAGAACAAGATAATACATGAAAGAAGAGGGTACTATCCAAATGAGCTTGATCATCCTATTTCGATCAAGATAGAAAAGGTGACTGTGTCAAACACTAGGAAAAATCCTAGAGTAATCACTTCAGCCAATGTAAACTTTGTAGTGGCCTTAAAAAATAATACAAGTTTCCTGATGAAAAGGAATAGTAGTTGAAGAAATAATTGGCTACCATAAAGCAATATATTGATGATCTCATTGCCAAAAACCAAAGAGTGTCTTCCACTAGTGCTAGCATAGAAGGTTTATAGGTAGCCATACTTAAAGAGGTCAAGCATTGGAAGACTCCATGAAGCAGGTGCATGAATAGATGATCACATTACATAAGGCAATGACACCCTTGTATGAGCTATAGATGTGATCCAGGAATGGGGCACCAAATATTTGTATTTACTTGCAACATTGGTTAGAAAAGGAAGGTAGGATGTTGAGATGGATTGAGAAGAGATAAGAATTTTTATACAAGTCTACGAGCAACTAAATAATTTTGTGACCAACATATGTCAACCTATCTGTGACTATACCATGGATTAGATGCCTTGGTGAGAATTCACAAAATATCCTCTGTGGGTGCACTTGGGGATGTGAAAAGCAAGAATGCTACAAGGAAGGAGATTGTGGAATTCTTGGATAGCATTAAACATGCAACTACTGAGGATGATTTAGAGGTGACAAAATATTTTGTTTTGCAATATGTAGATGAGCCAACCAAGCTACATATGAAGTTAGTCATGTTGTGGAACAATGTCCAGACAGGCTCCAAGACTATATATATAGATGCATTGGAGGGACATATCAAATATAATCCAAAGCTACTGCAAAATGTTGGATACATATCAGTAGAATATAAAAATTGGTACCAACATCTTACAATGAAGCTACATATCTCAATCACCTATTGCAATTTCCTTAAGTTTGAACATGATGTATTATTTTGTCTCATGGCTATGGCCACATTTTTGTCAAATGAAATTTTTTATTTTGAAAATAATAAGAAAATGTAAATGTGTGAGTGGAAGTCTAAGAACCACTTAAGGAATGTGAAGAGTCATTAGGTAGTCCAAGGGTCATAAAGAAGTACAGAAGTCATAAAGTAGCTCAAAAGTCATATGGAAGCTCAAGAATAATGAGGGAGATCAAGAGTCACATGGGGAGGTGAAAGGTCACCTCACTTGTTATAAATAAACCCTCATGCCTCAAGCAAAGGGCTTGGAATCTTAGTTATTAGCCTTGACTTCTCAAGCTAGGCATAGGAGAGAAGATCATTCTTTTGAGGAGCAAGTGGTAGCTTCATGTTCAATTATTGGGGATAGTGACGCAACATTGTAATTGTGTATCTTGGAACTTCACTTAATGTTTTGAAGCTCTCAAAGCCGACACACTTTCATGCATATGTTGTGGATGTTGTAAGACTATTATTTTAATTTTTATGGTGTATGTTTTCATTCATATGTACTAAATAAAGTGAACTATTTCATTGGATTTGGTATACATCTAATTGAATTGTGTGTTGTTACTCACTTTTCATGATCGTTTTTATTTTGTGAACTATTTTGCAGGATAACTAATGATTCTTTTTATGATTGTGTGTCTCTTTATTAGGATAGTAATATTACTTTTCTTCTAAAATCTCACTCTTTCTTTTCCCATATGTGAAAGTACTTTGTATACATTACAATTTGTGTTTCACAAAGTTAACTCACGTATCTCAAAGTTATGTGCATGCTCTATTATGTGATGATTGCAACTAAGGATAATCTTTAAGATCATTGTAATGGTGGTCAAGCTAAATTCCCAGACGGGGTTGCTATCCCAAATGGTGTAAGGTCTAGTTGGGACTTCATATTAGGAAGACCACCTATATGTTGGCATCTTCCAGCACCATCGACATTACCATATAAGAATCACTTAGCACTAAGAAGGAAGGACCTAGAGAGGAAGAAGGGAAAAAGATAATCATAACTTCCACACTACCTAAAGGAAAAGAATTATAGACACAACCAAAATGGTTTTAAGAGGAAACTACAATGTTATAAGAGAAAACTGTAGTGCTATAGGAGAAGGTTGCAGTGCTACAAGAGCATACTGCAGTACTACAAGAACATAAAACAAAACACCATGAAGCTCGAAAAGACCTCTCTTCCTACTACTCTTGGATTGAGGCATTAAACATACAACTACCTAGGATAATTTAGAGGTGAAAAAAGATTCTATTCTGTAATATATATCTAAGACAACCAAGCTACATATGAAGTTAGTCATGTTGTGGAACAACATTTAGACAAACTCCAAAACTATATATCCAGATGCATTGGAGGGAAAGATTAGATATAATCCAAAGCTACCACAAAAGGTTGGATAAAAAGTAGCAAAATATAAAACTTGGTACCGACATCTTACAATAAAGCTACATGTCTTAGTCACCAAGTTTCAATTTCCTTAAGTCTGAGCATGATGTATTATTTTGTCTTATGGATATGGCCACATTTTTGTCAAATGTAATTTTTTATTTTGGAAGTAACAAGAAAATGTAAATGTGTGAGTGGAAGTCCAAGAGTCACTTGAGGAATGTGAAGAGTCATTAGGTATTCCAAGGGTCATAGAGAAGCTCAAAAGTCATAAAGGAGATCAAAAGTAATATGGGATCTCATGAGTCACATTGGGAGGTGAAAGTTCACCTAATTTGTTATAAATTAACCCTCATGCCTCAAGAATGGTTCTTGGAATTTGACATTCTTAGCCTTGGCTTCTTAGGCTAGGCATAGGAGAGAATATCATTCTTTTGAGGAGAAAGTGGTGGCTTCATGTTTCACTATTGGGGCTAGTGATACAACATTGTAATTATGTATCTTGGAGCTTTCACTTAATGTTTTGAAGCTCTCAAAATTGACACACTTTCATGCATATATCATGGATGTTGTAAGTCTATTATTTTAATGTTTATGATGTATGTTTGCATTCATATGTACTAATGAAAATGAACTATTTCGTTGGCTTTGGTATATATCTAATTGAATTGTGCATTGTTACTTTATTTTCATGATCATTGTTAGTTTGTGAACTATTTTTCATGTTAACTAATGATTCTTTTTGTGCCAATATGTGTGTTTTTTATTAGGATAGTACTATTACTTTTCTTCTAAAGCCTCACTCTTTCTTTTCCCATTCGTGAATGTACTTTATATAAATTTCAATTTGTGTTTCACAAAGTTAACTCACTTTCTTATCTCAAATTTATGTGCATGCTATCTTATGTGTTGATTGCAACCAAGGCTAATCTTTGATATCATTGTAATGTCGGCCAGGACGAATTCCTAGATGGGGCTCCTATCCCAAATGGTGTGAGGTCTAGTTGGGACTTCATATCAAGGAGACCCACTATATGTTGGCAGCTTTAGGCACCGTCAACATTACCATATAAGAATCACCTAGCACTGAGAAGGAAGGACTTCAAGAGGAAGAAGGGGGAAAGCTAATGATAACTTCAACACTGCATAAGGGAAAATAATCACAGACACAACCAGAAGGGCCAAGCACTCAAGCTATAATGTTTTAAGAGGAAACCACAATGCTATAGGAGGAAACTCCAGTTCTACAGGAGTAGACTACAATGATACATGAACATACAATAGAACAACTGCAATCTCCAAAAGACCTCTCTTCCTACTACTATTGGATTGAGGAAATAAAATTACTCCTTATTCACCTAGCACCAGTCCTATTCTTTGAGCTTGAGGTAGAAACAGGTAGAACTCGTAGGTGGAAACATATTTCAAAATCTAAAGGGATTGTTAATGTTGGAAGGATGGAAGAAAATATGAAAAATATGGGAGAAGATATGAACCACCTAAGATTTCATGAAGCTAACATAAGAGATCATTTGGAAAAGGAAAACACAAAGCTAAGGATCCAACTACAATAAACACAAAAGTGTTACAGGAAAAAGAAAACCAGATTGCCACTATGGACAATCTCTCTTGGGAAGCTATAAGTCGTAGACACCCCTCAAAGACCTATGCCTTGTTTTTGAATGATTAATGGTGTCAATTTTAGTTTAAGGTGTTGGGAAAAAAGGGTTCCCTTCCCCTGTAATATGTAAGACAATTTATTGATTTTTTCCTCTAATGCAACATTGAGGAAAAACCAACATTGCAGAATTTTGCATGCATAACTTGGTGCTTCCTAACATGAACATATGGGACATAAATTATCAGTTGGGTGATGCAAAATTGATGGCCCTAGCCTCATGGTTAAGGAATGAAGAAATAAGGGCAGAGGAGTTAAAGAAATTATTAACCAAAGAAGTGGAGTAACCACTGCAGGTTAGGGTAGAGCTTCCATCCCCACATCTCCTCATTTCCAATCATAAAATTATATCAAAAGATCCTAATATAGGAACAATTTATAGGGAAAGGTAGGAGAAGGCCATCCTCCACTTTGAGGAAAGCTTTCATGCATGGCAGAGGAGATGGTACACATTGCCATATAGTTTGAGGATAAGGGAATACCATTCACTAGAAGGTTAAAAACTACATTAGCCAAAACTCCCTTGTACAAGAGAATCATCCAAAGGCTTGGATTCCACTAGATTGGGGTCAAATTTGGTCCTCCCTTACTGTTAGGACTACAAGAACATTATAATCAACAGGAATAGACAAGGGGATGGAAATAAATTGGGGTAAACATAGGTTTCCATCCAGCAGGGACTACTACATCTAGCATAGCATGGGATGTTAGGTATACCATTAGGAGGATAAACAAAGAGAAACAGGGAAATTAAGATGAATAAGATGCTGAGAGGATGAGCAACAATTTTAGTTAGGGGGTTTGATGGGCCTCCAAATTAGGTACAACTTAAGGCCCATTTAACCTTTCCTAGGGACATTTAACCTCTCCTTTTGCACTTAATAATGCATTTTTTAGTTTTAATATGCTCTTAGGAAGCTTAAATATGATTTCCATATCTTATGTGCCCAATGCATTTATTGTTAAAGGCATTGAGAATATTTGATGCATAACACATATGAATCCAACTAAGAGAAAAATAGGGGACTTATCCCCTACTGAAGGATGGCAAAAACTAGGCTGGATTAAGGCACTTATCATTCCTTTGTGGCCTAAAAGTCATCAGGGAACTAGATCCTATTTTCTAAGGTTTTTGGAGGGAAGCAACCTTGTAACACCCACTCCCCACATTTACCCACTTTTACAAGCCCTCCGGGTAAATGGAAGCGAAGTGCCACTATGACATGAGCCGACCTCTGTTGGATGTGGAGCCTAATTATCTTCCTGATTCAGAGGTCTTGTTTCATCCACTTTTGGATCCCAATCGCCGATGAGAGGAGTGTGGGGGGGATTTCCCCCCCACTATTGCTGCCCGGGGGTCTAGGAGGGGGGGATTGCATGTTTGGAGCGCCCCCAAAGCTAAAAATATATGAAAATTTTTGTTTTGTAATTTCATAGTCAATCTAGTCTATTCACTAGGCAGATGATTTGACAATAGAAGTTATGTTTAGTTTAGGGTTTTTTGCCCTAGAAGGAAACCCCTTGGTTTTTATGAAGAAATTATATTGTGGCTCTATATTGTTATTCTAAAAGAGAAAGAGAGAGGAGACTATGTGAGAAGGAAGAAGAAATTACAATGGATCTGCTGTAGATTGTATCTCTTCATTTTTTTAGATAATATAAAAGGAAGGACTATCCATTTCTCCGTTTATGTAGCCCAAATTAGGTGAGCCACGTATATTTGTGTCTCTCTTGTTTTATGCTTTTCTGTATTTATGTTTCTGCAATGTTTTGTATATTTCATTGCTCCCTTAATCAATTTCTAACAACTGGTATCAATGTCGAAGGTCTATTTGGCTGATAAACTTGTATGAAAGAAGGATTCCTAGTTTGAGTGGGAGCAATGGTAGAAGATGATAGGTTTGGGGTCGAGAAATTTAGTGGCCAAAACTACTAGCTGTGGAAGATGGAGATGGAAGATTATATGTATCAGAAATATATGTACCTACCATTGAGCAGAAAATAAAAGAAGTCGATGAGTATGACAAACACAAAATGGGAGATTCTCGATAGAAAGGCACTAGGAACAATACAGTTGTTTTTGGCAATGTCGATAGCATTCAAAATTTCAAAGGAAACGAGAACAAAAGGTTTAATGACAACACTGGCCAAACTATATGAAAAACCATTGGCCTCAAATAAGGTATTTCTTATGAAGTGTCTATTTAATATGAAGATGTGAGAAGGTGGATTTGTTATTGATCATTTAAATGAATTTAACACAGTTACTAGTCATTTAAGTTCAGTAAGGGTAAATTTTGATGATGAAGTTAGGGATCTGTTATTTCTGTCCTCATTTCCATAAAGTTGGAATGGCTTAGTTATGGCTATTAGTAACTCTCTCTGTGGATCTAGTAATTTAAAGTTTGATGATGTTTTTGGTGCCATCCTTAGTGAGGAAATGTGACAGAAAAGCTCTAGTGGGACATCAAGTAATGAATCGACTGCAAAGACTGGGGGAAGAAAAATGGAAAGAGGAAGGAGCCCAAGAAATCACAGTAAGTCAAGAAAAGGCAGAGCCAAATATAGATCAGAGATAGTGTGTTGGAAATGTGGGAAGAAAGGACACCTGAAGAAAGACTGCAAATCTCATAAGGGAAAAGAAGGAGATGGACAAAAAGAGAACAATCATGAAGTGAATGTGACAGGTGATGTGTTCAAAGATGCTTTAATTATTTCATTACAATATATTATTGATGCTTGAGTTGTAGATTTATGGGCCTCATTCCATGCCACACCTGATTGGAAACATTTTCATGACTATGTTCCAGGAGATTTTGGACAGGTTCATATGGGTGATGATAAACCCTATAAAATCATTGGAATGGGTAAGGTTTTTATAAAGAAACAAAATGAATAACAATGGCTATTGAAGGAGGTAAGACATGTTCTAGATTTGAAAAAAAATCTAATTTCAATAGGGAAATTGGGAGGTGAAGTCTGTGTAACTATTACAAACAAAACTTGGAAGGTCACTAAAGGAGCCTTGGTAATAACAAAAGGAGAAAATGTTGGTACATTGTATTTATGCAATAGTATTTCTAATTCTGTTAACACTTTAACCTCGACTGGAGAAAATACAACACTCTAGAATCATAGGCTCAAGTACATGAGTGAGAAGGGGATGCATATTCTTCACTCAAGAAATTTGTTTCCAGGTCTAAAGCACGTTGATTTGGATTTTTGTGAAAATTGTGTTTATGGGAAACATAAGAGAGTCAGATTTATTAGAGTTGGATAGGAAAAGAAGAGTGAAAAATTAGAGCTTGTGCATATAGATGTATGGGGACCTAATCAGGTATCATCTCTCGGTGGCTGTCACTATTATGTTACTTTTATTGATGATGCAACTAGGAAAACTTGCATTTATTATATTCAAAATAAATTTGATGTATTTGATACTTTCAATAAATGGAAAGCTTTCGTTGAGAATGAGACAAGAAAGAAATTGAAGTGTCTTAGATCAGATAATGGAGGTGAATAATGCAACAGAGAATTTGATAACTACTATTTTTTCTGGGAAAACTAGTGTCTATTCTGATCTGCTAGTCCCACTAAGACGGGTAGCTATCTTAGAAACAAACAATTCAAAATAACTTGTGTTTTCCTTTATGGGAGATAGATAAGAGAGAAGAAGAGAGCACCAACCCTAGTATTTCACTTGGCTCCTTGCTTGCATCCTCTCTCCTTTGATAGAGCTTCACCACTCCTTTCTCACTTGTCCTTCTTCAAAGAACACCTATAGAGGCAAAGTAGCAAAATACCATCAAAGCATAGAGATCTATTGTTACACAAAAATATCGTCACCTTGATTATTTGCAGTCGGTATGGGTCTATCACCACCTATGCCAGCTGTTAGTGTCAGTCTTTCCAGCCTTCCTCCAGCGATCAAATATGCTCTTACAAAGTGATTGTGAAGTGCCAAGGTCAAATTTTGTCATTTCAGTGAGTCTTCAAGCAAAATTTGGTTACTAGGCATTAGGTCTAGGGTTTGCTCTCACTCTTTTCAAAGTTGCCCAAATGCCAATCTCTGTCACTATTCAGCTGAGTCTATCATCATTCATAGGGTTTTCATTATCATCTCAGTGTCTAATGAGTCATTTTACACCTTGTTCATGCTTCAGTTGCACCTAGGCAAGGTCATTTCCCTCTCCTAGGGTTTTGAAAGCTAATTTCTCTTGGATGGTCAAATCATTAGTAAAACTTATATCCAGATGTTCATGCACCTTCCTCTATATTTCATATACCTTATCAAACACTTCCCATCACTGAGATCCCCAAAATTCCTCATTTTCGCAGAAACCCTAGTTTCTAGCTACAACTTGGCAATTTTCTAGGTTGGGCCTGTGTTTTGCCCTTTTGGACCCATTACCCTCACTCAATCTCTGAGATTCCACTTTCCCCTACTTCCTAACATCCCTCCCTACTTCCAAAAATTTCCCCAAGAATTCAGAAGCCCCTTATCCCCTTCATTTCGCTTCATTTCGGCAAAATTCCTTGTTTCACACATCGGGATAAGTTTCACTCAAAAGATGTTTTAGAGAAATAAAAGATGAATTTCGGGAAACTGAGAGATTATTTTGTCCACCACATTCCAAATAAGAAAAACCTCCTTCACTTTTTTCACAGGTGTCATGGTTTGAGAGAAATGTCAAGAATACCGTTGCCTCAGGAGAATCAAAGACACCTCTGAAGTGACCTTGGGAAAATCAAGTTTTCTCCTAGCTTGGTTGGAATAATTATTTGCTTGATGGGTAAAATAATAACTATACACAAATATATTTCCAATGAGCTATCATGAGCTCAATTTAGGGTTGAGGAAGGCATTCAAAAATTGACTGCAATAGCACTCTTCCTTGAGGCAGCCTCATTTGGCACTTTTTGACCAGTCTTGTGAGATTTGACTTTTTACAGGGAAAATGAACTTCAAATTGAAAAATTATAGTTGGGTTGGAAAGTAGACTCCAATACCTTTCCAAAAAGCTATCCTGCACCCAATTCCGACACCGGGAAGGCCTCCAAAAGCCTCCTGCAAAAGCGCGTGACCTGTCAGGGGGGTCCTACCAGTTGGGAAAATACACTGGCGCGACCTGTTGGGAATTCATCCACAACAAATTGCCTGTAAACTGCCAAACAACCCCAAACTTCTTCAAGATTGCAGATAGGCCTCTGATTATCAAAGTATTTTACTTGATAAAGGAAAATGAGCATGGGAAATCTGTTTTAATGCCATCAAATTGAAATGAGAGGTTCATGTATATTTGCTTTAAAAATGTCAAGTGCAAGTAAAGCTAGGGTTTTGTCTTGCTTTTCTCAAGGTCATCCCTTTCACTCCCATTTTTCCCCACATCCCAACCATCTCCCTTGTCATTTTCACCTAATCTCCTTACCAAAAAGATCAAAGTCCCTAAACCCTACCTCCTATGAAACCCCTACAAAATATGATTATGTGATGGTATATGTTTCATAATTGCTTCCCTAAATTCCCCTTTAATATGTATTTTCCCTAAATCCCTTCAAAATTCTCCCTTCCTAAACATCTTCCTTGTGTTTTTGTCCCCTTGGAGCAACATTTAAACAGTCAAAACAGCAGGGTATCCCATGGGAGGATTTTATCTCTCGAGAGGCTATGCTTCTCCAGGTCAATGCTCATTTGGAGAATATGCTAGATGAGGCCAACAAAGATAAGGACCTGCTCCGAAACATGAATAACCACTATTGGGCCCGAATGCATGTATGCAAGGCAAGAATGAAGGTGCTCCAAGGACGGTTGGCCAAGGAACTCAAACGAAGAAAAAGGTCCGATCCCCTCCATATCTTGGATGAGGCTTCCTTGAAGGAGCATGGTGCCAAATGACTCAACCCTAGCACAAATTTCAAAAAATTTTGAGCATTTTTGGTCATTTGTGAATTTTTGGTCAAAAAACAGGTTTTCTTCACCAAGAGGTCGCGCACCGTGTGCGACCCTTTCGATTGGGAGGTCCATTTCAGGAAAAGTTTGCATTTTTAGATTTTTCATGCAAAGATACACTTGCTCAATGAAGATCAAGAAATTTCACCAAGTTTTGAGCCTCCAGAAGGTCAAAAAACAAGCAAAAAATGACTTTCTGCCACCTTTTTGACACACAGGAAGTAGTCTTGGGAGATTCAAATTTTGGAGTAGCAAATGGACACCAAATTCCGAAATTCCACTTGGGTTGGAAAGTAGACATCCAGACCTTTCCAAAAAGCCCACTCTAGCCTCATTTGGACACCTGGAAGTGCCTCAAAAGCTACTCCAAAGGTGCGCTACCTCTTCAGAATCAATGCGCGACCTCTTGGGCAATTTTCACAGAAATTGTGCCTACAGCTCAACAAAATGCAGTTTTGACTAGGTTTGACTTTTTGGAGTGAATTTTGATCCTCACTGATGTAAATGATGTAATTTTATGATATTTTGACACTTATTTATCTCTTCTAGAAGATTCATTCATGAGATAGGCAAAAATTTAATGAATGAATTGGTTTCCTAGCTTATAGAGGCAAGTTGTTTTGACTGCCTAGTTTTCAGTGCTCAGTTTAGAATTGGTTGAAACAGCTCCTAGGATAGTGAGCTCGACCCCTAGAGGCAAGGAAAGATGTTATATTGCATATATTATGTACTTTCTTGGTCATTTTCATGGTTGGACTCTTGAGGGAGAAAGCTTCTATTGTATTACTCATTGTATCTCTGCATTTTTGGCAAAGGAAGAAAGACCAGGGTTTTGCAGTCCTTTTTGGGATTCCTGTGGTTACATGTATTGATGGTGTGTTTCTCTTTGTACTTTTAAGTTTGTTATGTGAATCATCTTCTTACTTTTTCTTATGCAAATTAGGCAAATGAAGTGTTAAGGTAGAATTCATGGTTGCTATGCTCTGCCTTTAAGTTTGCTTAATATCAATGTTTTTAGCTGTTTAAGGAGAATTCAAGGTGATTGCTTGCTCTCCTTAGATCCTCACCAGTCATTCTAAATCCATCCAAATCTTTCAAAGGCATCAATACAGTCTCCTACCTTGCCCCAAAGAACCCCCTGCGAAAACTGTGTCTAATCCCCGCACCCAAAATTGCCTTTCCCCAATTTTCCACCAAAACCCTAAAAATACCAAATCAAACCTTTTATCAGTTTACTAGCCTAAAATCAGTGTTCTTTATTGGTTATCTCTGCCCGTTGAAGATCTTTGCTGAGATAGACCGGAGAGAGCCCTCTCCTGCCCCATAGGGCTAGCTACAAGGCTAAGTGGTTTGATGTTGCCTTGGAGTTTACCTTTTTCAGCCTGAGGTGAAATTTCAAGCGCTAACATCCACGTACCTTGGATGGTCACACAATTGCATGGTATCACAACCTTCCACCGAACTCCATATAGAACTGGGGTGCATTCAAATGTATGTTCCTTGACAAAATTGCTGATGACAAGACCCTAGCCATGCTACTCAAATAATTGGGAAGCCTAAAGATGGAGGGAAAAGAAAAAGTAAAAGACTTCAATAAGAGGTTTACACGCATATTGAACAAATTTGCAGTGGACACTAAACCTCATGACTCCATCACTATTGATTACTAGACGTCTGCACTACCGACTAGCATTACACAGTTCGTCAAGCGAGCTGCGAAACCAAGACTCTTGGAAAACTGCGAAGAGACTATTGTTGTTGAGAAAGACCTGCGTGCGATTGGAGTCACCAAGGATGATGAACCAGCAAAAGACTCCAAAGACTCGAGCAGGAAGTCCCAAGTGATGGAGATCAAGGGTAGAGATAAGGAAGCAATTGATATTGAAACCATCACTCGTCTCGTCAAGAACTTGACAACATAAGTGTCTGAGATTAAGCAACGGAAAATGGACACATATGCAAGTAGCCGTCCACCCAAGCAGAGACATACCAGAAGCTCATCAGGCAACAATCGGTTCACTCAAAAAAATGAGCAGAGTTTTGTGTTCCAGGTTGAACAATGCGCAGTTCCTAAGTTCTGTTCATTCCATGAAGAACATCACCGCGAGAACTCTTGTTTGGACTGGAAGCAAGTCGCAAACTCTGTATGCAGTCATACTTTTGATGCAGAAAATAGTATGCAGGAGAAGCCAAAAGACACTGATAATGATGAAGAGGGTACACCTGATGAAGCATCAAGTTTTGGGCATGTGGTGAATGCATATCAATGCTCGAAAGCAATGTCAAAGATGAACATTGAGAAGCAGACCCAAACGAAAAATGACCGTTACAATCTCAGGAGTAAAGGGGCTCCCCTTACACTTGGGGAAGTAAAAGAAAAAATGAGACTGCTGATGAGGAAGGCTGATCCACAGGTCACCCCAAAGAAGAAAACACAAAATAAGTTCGAGAAGATAGTGGCAGACAAGAGTGCATCCATGAGCAGCAAGCTACAAACGCTTTGCCAGACAACACAAACATCCGTTCTACCCTGGACACCTTGGTGAGTCTACCACCTTTGGAATACAACATTGTAGATGACATGAAGAAAACTCGAGTGAATATCAGTTTGTTCAAGTTAGCTAAGATCTAGAGTCAATAAGACATCCTTCTCCATGCATTGGGACAGACAACAATGGACAACACATCCTTTACTAGCAAGGGAGCAAGCACAACTCTGAGATCACTTTCTACTGTGCTCAACACGCTGCAGATGGAAGAAGAAAAATCAGGTTGCCCTCCATTCCTACTATCAATTGACATTTTTAACTACAATGTTCACAACTGCTTGGTTGATTTCGGCGCGACAGCCAACGTAATGCCACTCTCCATTGTGAAAAAAGATCAATGCACAATGGAGTGAGACATCCCCTCGAATCATCCGGCTTGATCGAACATCGGTACCAGCCATTGATGAATTGTGAGATGTGATCATCTGACTATCTCATGACAATTGAGTCCACCAATGCATCAACATAGTTGTTGTGGATATACCGGAAGCATACAGTCTACTAAGCAGAGACTGGTCCAACAAGTTGGATAGATATTTTGCTACAGACTGGTCCCACATGTGGCTTCTGTACAAGGGAAAATGCAACCACATCCAGGTATTGTCTGAGAGGTATATGAAGCACAATGTCACTCCCCTTAATGCCAAGAATGAACCATTGGTGTTTGCAAAACTCATGTTTGGCATTTGCCTCCTGGAAAGAACATTGGGGTGTTATCCCGCACAACCAATTTCAACCCCACTAGACACGTAGTTAGGACTCCTTGCCTAATTGATGGTAATGAAACATGTACAGTGCATTGTACCAATAGTAGCAATAGTAGTAGTAATATTACTAGCATGTCAAATGGTCCGTGTACAGATAAGTTGTGGACCATGTACTTTGATGGATCAAAGACACAGTGCGACTCAGGAGCAAGGTGTGTCTTGATCGACCCTTACAACTGGAAGCATCTAGTTTCCAGTCGCTTGGAGTTTGAGTGCACAAACAACGTTGTTGAGTATGAAGCACTCATGTTAGGCTTGCAGAAATCCATTAGCCTCAACGCAATCGCGCTCAAAGTGGTAGGTGATTTATAGATAGTGGTACGACATGTGCGTAACACCATTCACTGTTTGTCATTGCATCTCAAAAGTCACCAGCGAGAGGTATGGTAGCTAATATCTAACTTCCAAGCATTTAACATCATTATTTTACGACGTACACGTAATGCAACTACCAATGCTCTGGAAAATGCAACTTCGAGAATGTCACCAATTAGGGATAGATTTATTATTGAAATTTTTTACAAGCCATCTATCCCAGAAAACATAACTAATTTAAGCATGTTTAATGATGATCAACAGATACTGCATTTCATGGCCAACGTTGATGCCTTCAAAGATGTAATGATAAATGATGAGGAGCATGAGCGCTCTCTGCAAGCAGAAGCTGGTAATAGGAAAGGCCACCTTATCACAAAAGGTGTGGAAACATTGGAAAAGCTTTATGACTTGCAAGAATGTTTCAGGGGCCAAGGAATAGCAAGACCCACAGTTCCACCATGATGTATGAATTGATCAACTTGGGAATAGAACAAGGTCCAAAGTTTGTCAATCTTGGTACATGATGCACACGGCAAGATCGGCAAGCCTTTGTCCGCTTGTTCAAACAATAGCGAGATGTGTTTGCGTGGACATGTGATGATTTGAAAACTTATGACTTGCGGATCATCCAACACATCATCCTGATTAAAGAAGGGGTCAAGCCATATCAGTAGAAGTTGAGAAAAGTACACCTGTCACTTGAACCCCTCATACAAAAAAATCTCACCAAGCTATTGGATGCACGGATCATATACAAAGTTCGTCACCCCACATGGGTTTCAAATCTTGTTCAAATACGTAAGAAGTCTAGGGAAATCCACTTGTGGGTTGATTTCTGGGACATAAACCGCACCTTGGACAAAGACAACTACCCTGTGCCATATATGGACTACATTATGCAAACAATATCTGGGGCACAAATGTTTTCTCTTCTCCACGGTTTCTCAGGATACAATCAGGTTCTGGTAGAAGAACCTAACAGACGTAAGACTACTTTCCGTACCAAGTGTGGTATGTTTGCTTATAGACGAATGTCATTTGGGCTTGTAAATGCAGGTGCAACCTTTCAGCACACCATGGACATCACTTTTCGTGGACTCATCAGACAGAGCGTAGTGGTATACCTTGATGATGTGACTATGTTATCAAGAAGATGAGAGGACCACATACGCCATCTGAAGAAAATATTTGAGCGATGTGAAAAATACGGGATTTCCTTGAATCCAAAAAAGGGCGTAGTCATAGTGTTTGAGGGGAACCTTCTCAGACACATTGTTGCCAGAAGCGGGATCAATGTGGATATAGACCGGGTCCATACTATTACACAGATCCCTCACCCAGCCAACAAGAAAGCCTTGCAGTCCTTCTTGGGCAAGATAAATTTCCTCCGGAAGTTCATCTCAAATTATGCGCAGAGAGTCAAGCCCATGCAGGACATGATCAAGAAAGATACAGTCTATAGTTGGGGCAATAGGGAAAAGTATGGATTCGCCCAAATCAAGTAGACTATTGTAGAAGTGCCTGAACTCTACAACCGAGACTTGAAGAAATATTTCTTGCTATAAACCTTTACCTCTGATAATTCACTAGCTACAGTACTCACTTAGAAGGACGAAATGAATGATGAACGTCCTATCTCCTTCATGAGCGCAAGCATGCGGGGACCAGAGATCAACTACCCTGCCATTGATACGCAAGCGTATGCAGTGTACAAGGCGGTGAAACACTTCGGGCCCTACTTGCTGAAGAACCACTGCATAGACTTCATGCCTCACCCAACGGTCTGCACATTACTTGTAAAACAAGAACTGGGTGAACGACGTGTGAACTGGATGATAGGCTTGCAAGAGTATGATCTTGAAATCAATCCAGTTCACACGATCAAAGGACATGGGCTCTGCAGACTTGCAGATGAAGCGGTACACGCTCCAGAGAGAGAAGAAGAGCTCACCAGCTGGGAGCAGATGTGCACCAGTACCTTGAGCATGACACTGTACCCTCTCACTTTTCGATCAAATAGAAGAGGGAATTGTGCCTCAAAGCCTTAGCATATCAGTCAGTGCACGAAGTGCTTTACATAAAGCATAGTAACAAAGTTTTTCTGAGGTGCCTGGAGGCACATGAATCAGAGAAGGCACTTCAATATCTGCATGACGGACTTGCTGGGGGTCACTTTGTGGGAAACACCACTGCACACAAATTTATGTGAGCCGGTTTTTACTAGCCCACATTATTGAAGGATGCACATGCTTATGCCCGCAAGTGCTAGATCTATGAGTGATGCACCAACAGAACACGAAGATCAGCAGCCCCACTGCACCCTGTTGTAGTGACCGAACCATTCTAACAGTGGGGCCTAGAAATCATTAGGGAAATATTCCCACATTCTTCAAAGAAACACTGCTACATTCTAATAGCAACTGATTACGTTGTGCAGTGGATAGAAGGAGTTATGCTTAAACAAGTGAACGAATAGGAGGTCATCATCTTCCTCTAGCAGAACATAATCTTACGCTTCGGTGTTCCGGTATCAGTTGTTTTTGATAATCCAATGTACTTTTCGTCTTTGAAACTCTAAGATTTTGCATTACAAAAGGTATTGTGCTCAAGCATTCATCTAACTATTACCCGCAAGGAAATGGTCTCGTAGAAGCCATGAATAAAAACCTCATCGGCATAATCAAGGAGACCCTTTTCTCTGAGCAACACAACTAGCATATCGCCCTAACAAATGCATTATTGGCTGACCGTGTAATACCCAAGCCATCTCTAAATACCTCACCGTACTACCTAGTTTATGGTAAAGAAGCCATCCTTCCACCAAATATCTACTTGCCTGCACTTCAGCTTTCCCAAGAATCCCAAGGCAAGCCTTGCCAGCTAGTTCATGGTAGGATGGATGCTCTCCATAAGCTTAAGGAAGAAAGGATGAAAGAAAAAGAAAAATTCACACTCCACCAGAACCATATCAAGAGATGGTTTGATAAGAAGTCTGCAGGGAAAGCTAACTTCGGTGTTGGTGACTTAGTTCAGAAATGGGATAAGTCCGATGAAGACAAAGGAAAACATACAAAGTTCCATTCCATGTGGACCGGTCTGTACACAGTCCATGAGAAGCTTGGCCCACACATGTATTGTCTGCAATCACTTGATGGGAGGGTTGACAACCTTCTTGTCAATGACCAAGATCTCAAACATTACCTCTAGTAGACTAGGCCACGCCCCGTGCCATGTACATAGTCTTCTTGTTGCTTGTTGTTTTCATCTTGTTTGCCTTGCTTACTATCTTTGCTTTTATTTGGTTTGTTTTGCTTACTATTTTTGTTTACGTTTGTTTTGTTTGCTTGATAGCTTACTATTTTTGTTTCCAGAAATAAGTGCTGCCAACTACTATGTTCTGGCTTTTGAATAGGGTATGTGGCTGAGATTTGAAGAGACTTGTGACATTGCAGCACTTGGCCTGTCTTGTGTCCATCTTCTCTATGCTTAGTTATAACCTTTGGTCGATGAAGTCTCGACGAAAAATACGAACCATCTGAAAGGGAATTTTTGGTCCATTCATGAACCTGTGTCCACACTGGGAAGCCCCATGCATGTACTCAGCCTTTTGCTTTATGTGTTCAAGCTCATCCAACTAGTATAAACAAAGAAGGGGAGAATCCAAACGAGAAAACCTATCTTAGATGTCTTACATGATTCTCTGAAGGAACAACCTATTATGCTCTCAATAAGTTTGGATCCCTCTTCTGCCACAAAAATAAATAAGTGCCTATGCACACTCCTCTTGAAAAAATACAAAGGTGAAAGAAGAGAAAGGCTTCCCACGCAGAGAGGTAAAGCACCCAACTCCATCGAGGTACTGACCAGGCTTGCTGGTAGTGGAGCAATGCGTGTGTTCCTGCGTGACTCTACTGGGGCACTGTCCAGGCCTGATGGCAGTGGAGCAACACCAGAGATGAAAACTTATACAATGAAAATCTTCAATTCGCAAGCTAAACTACCCTTCCCAAATTTGAAACATTGTGATCAAGCTGAAATTTTGATTGTGTTTGACTTAGTTGGCAAAAGGTGAATCATGTATGTCCATGGGGTAAGTGGGGAAGCCGAAGTAAGCCACACAACGATTCAATACTCCCTGAAATACCAAGGCCCTGTGTTATCAATGAACCAAAACAGAGAAGCTGGAGTTCTACCAGTGTGTCACCAAGTGTTGTAGCGGCTACAACCACCCTCCAAAATTTTGGCCTACACCCAATTCCAGAGCCTCCCTTGAGAGTTTCACTTGATGATTACACACTCTCGGGTTCACTCAGTGAGCTTGCATAAGTTTTCACACCCACCTTGCTTGATCATTTTACCCAAGTTTTTGCATGTTGATGTCAAAGTTATGCTTGCGACCATGTTCTAGTTATACTCAAGGTTTCACTTCGTGTGTACATGTTGTGTTCACTATGGAAACATCTGTCGCACTCACACATGAAGTCACATACATTGTCGCGCAAGCATCGTCACGGTCAACCAAAGATCAATCACAAGTGTCGCACTTGTCGCTCACATTGTCGGTTAGTCATGTTGAACATGTGTGTCTAGATGCTTTGAGTCGTCTCCTTGTCAAGTCATGTAAGCGTGTGTTTGAAAGATCACATATGAATATTTCAATCGTTCACACACTTAGTCATTTTGCTGAAGTTCTGACGACCAGACTCCCCTCTAATAGTTGGATCATCACCCTGCTATTGACTCGATCGACTGTCACCTAGAACAATGCAGAAGCACCAAGCAAGCCATTTCAAGCTGTGCTGCCCGCAAGCAAATCAATTAGTCTTCATGCTCGTCAACAGGAGAGTTTTACCCGATAGCCACCCCAAGATTGACTCCCCTAAAAAATTGCGCAAAGGTTGAAAACCTTGCACACTCCACTGACAGGGAAAATTGCACAGATAGGTTGGACATACACCCAATGCCCATCCCTGTCTCCCTTAGAAAATTGCGCAGTTTTTCTAGCCAGGTCTTTTGACAGTCGACTGACTGCTCACCAAGAGAATTACACAGTTTTCATTAGCAAGCCCTCTGCTACCCAGCAGTCCGCTCAGCTCAGAGAATGTGCATAGGTGATTAGCAGGCCAGCCTCCTAACATCAGTGCAGTTTTTCCCAGCAATAGCTCCCGCGCCATCTGACCGCTAATTCCCTCCATAAATTGTGTAGTTTTTGCTGCTAAGCTCTAACCGCTGACTACCAGTTCCCCTTAAGAATTGTGTAGTTTTTTCTGCCAGTGATCTAGCAACAGACTGTTAGTTCACTCCAATAATTGCTCAGTTTTTGCTACCAGTGTCCCGACAGCTAGCTTCCAGTTCCCTCTAAGAATTGCGCAGTTTTGGCTGCCAAGCTCCCATTGCCTGCTCGTTCTGGAAACTATACAGTTTTTTCTTGCCCAGTCTTCCTGCATCCTGGATTGTTCCTCCCAAAAGCTGCACAGTTTTGTCCTCCAGTTGAACTAGACCTTGCGGACAGTCACTGTCGATCCGGATTGCCCATATTCATCACCCAGTGACTCTTGCGCAATTTTCATCAGCAGCACCTGGAACTTCCATCCTGCCTCACAACCTCCTTACCTCTCATGTTCACCTACATCCGAAATGATCATGCATCATGGTAGACTAGGAGCTTTTTGGATTTGATGTCGTCTCGTCATGAGTGACTGCAGGTACAGGTACACAAACAAACATGGAGTGACAATGAATGGGATGAACGAAGGGAGCACATGCAGAAGTATAGGTTCACCAATAAACAAACAAACGATGCATGTGAAGAGATGTGCTCACGAGCAAACGATCATGCAAAGATGTGTTCGCGGACATATGGATGAGCAAACATGCAAGATGTGTTCATGAATGGAAGGATGGATGAACATGCACTTTTCGGAAATGGATGAACCTTTCAAGCCTTCTAACATACAAGCAAGGAGGAATGTGTGAGATAAACATCAAGCGAACCAATGATCATCAAAGACTCCATACACTTTACCATGCAGAGGTGAACCTGTGACACACCATGCGGACATCCAACACCCAACAACAGTGCAACTCGACATGCACACCAACAACAGCTCTAATGTACCAACACTGTCATGTCAAGTCATGTCATGGGTCATGTCATCCACATCTCTACTATGGGCCATACTGTCAATCAATGTAATGTAACGTGGAAGTCCAAGAGACCCACTTGTTGTACGAAGAGTCATGTAAAGTCGAAAAGTTATGGAAGTAAAATGGTCATGAGGGTACTCAAACAACCACAAGGGTTAGTTTCACCCTTGGCTATAAATATCCCCTCATTTGTACATGTAAAGGAATTTTCATCTCAACTCCTCCCACATAGCCTTGAGAGTCTGTAATATTTTCTTTGAGGAGTAAGTAGTGGCTCCAACGCCCCACCCATGGGGCTAATGATGTATGGTGTACTGATGTGTCTTGGAAATTTCACTTAATTTAGAAGCCTACTAATAGGCTAGCACATTTTCACACATGTATTGTAACTGTTGTAAGAGTAATATTGAACACTTGTATTGCATGTTGCTTTAACCTGTGTTTAACACTTGAACTCATTCACTTGTTGTAATACATATATAATAATGAAAATGTGTTGTATATGCTATTAATGTTGTCCTGCCTATGGTGGCTACCTCCTAGGACATTAGACATACCTTTCACATGAAACTTTCTAAAAAAACCATTGCATTCACGTGGACTCATCCGCTGAGTGTTGTACGTGTTATCCTTCCTTGTGTGTTGTAAATGCGGCATATGTGTTGACTGTTCTTACGGAAGCTGTGCATGTCTTGTTGTGTTGTGTTTTCCTAACAGAGTTGGGGCTTCCTCCCCACCAACTTGGGACTCACTCCCACCCTCTCACTCTACAGCGAAATAGCCATTGACACAAGTGACATTGGCAATCACCAGGCACGTGAACCTCACTTCTCGAAGAAAAAGTAGACCACTCTCCTGTGCTAACAAGCAAGAGTTGAGGCAAACCTTTAAGATAATGGCAACTGAGCCATCATACCGGATGAGAATCCCACACAAAATGGTGTGAGGTCTAGTTGGTACTTTATACTAGGGTGATCCCTTGAATGTTGGCAGGTTCAGCATCGTCAACAGGGACCTACAACAACTCCTCGACCAGCTACTTGAAGAGATCATTCCTTCGATGTCATGAATTTCTTTGTCCACGAGTCTTCATCTTGTTGTGGCTTCTTCATATGGCACATACCATCCATTAATTTCATCCTTGAGTCAGTCATGTCTCATTCCTTTCATCCAAAAGTGATTCATGAGTCTTCATTTGGCCTTGCTTCATGTCATACTTCTTTCTTCAAGCTGTATTTTTTGAAAGGATCTTACATCCTTTTATATGGTCCTCTTGGAAGTCATCCACAATTCTTACCTTTAGGAGCCCTGCATATGCTCATCCAAATATTTGTTAAAAAATAAGAAATGAACAGTTAAATCAAAATTACCATTGTGATGGTATTTCATCATGACATATTCTTGTAGGTATCAACATCTTGCATACATGTTGACATATCTCCCAAAGATATCCATTGTCAAGTGTCTCCATCTTTTTCAGACTTCCATAAGAGTTTTCATATCTTTTTGGGAGATTTCCTAGTCAAATCTTCTTGGTCTTTTGGATGTTGATTGCCTTTATCATGGTTTCATATCTCATGATCTATTCCTTCCTTTCTTCAGACATTTCATTCCCAGGAGCTTCCAATCATAGTTCCTTAATTTTAGTCAACCACCTCATACTTCATATGAGGACATATTATGTTGATTTCAGCTAGTGTGACTTATGACTTTCTGCATCCTTTCAGAGGAGGAGATCCTTTTCCCTTGATTATGCTTCTCAAGATAGAAGTAGTGATCCATGTTATCTACAACCATACGACATGACATTATAATATTAAATACATGCATACATACCTCATTTACCTTTAGGTCATCTAGGATTCTTTCAGCATCTTCGTTGATTGAAAAGATCTTCGACCCCTTTATTTGCTACATCTCTTATGTCATCATACCATAATCCCATGAATTCCACAAGTTGGAGTTCCTGATGAAACACTTGCTCCCTTTCTAGATCGGTGAACCCACCGATGAGGATTCCATCATAGAATCTTGAGGATCTTGTATATCCCTATCCGACAAATGTTTCCTTTTTGACTTGATGTATGATGAGCCTTGTCCTAGATGACTTCTTCCTTTCCTTAAGTTTGCAATGAGTTTCCGAAGAGCTATATCCTTCATATTTGATTGTCATGGATTTTATTTCTTCTGTCCTCCATGATTCCCTATGGTGATGTCACGAGCTAGTGTTTATAATGCTTCCATGATGTCATGATGCATCTTATTATTTATTATAGCCATATCTTTTAACATAAGGTTTAGGAGCTATGACAAGACTTTTTGTGAGAGAGATATCTCATCATAGTAGAGATCTCTGACTTCCTCTTTTCTTGGAATTCTTCTCTTCGACTCCACTTATGTGGTGATATGGGCTTTTTCTCTTCCTCTTTTTATATTATATCCTTAGGACAATGTCTCCTATAATATCCATAATTTTTTACATCCATAACATTGAATCTAATCTATGCTCTTCATTCTTTTCTGAGTAATAAATTTTCCAAACTTCTATCCTTCCTGCAAATGTTTGACTCTTTAGTTTTCAATACTTTTTCCGTCAACTTGTCTTCTTCTATCTTGCATAGAAACCACAAGTTTTTGAATTAGGTAACTTTCTTATCCCCATGGATATTTGTTATGTTGTTCATCAGCTAGTTCTTTTTGAACAATGATGATTATATTCTTACCATCTCTCCCAGATATCGCAGTTGAGATATTATGAAGATATCCCTTCATTCTTTGATACCTTCAATTTTGTGTAGATCATATGTAATTCATGTAACCTTTGTTATCACATCTTCAAAGAATAGTCTTAAGATCTTATCATATACATCTCTATAATGTCTCCAATATTGCTATATGAGGGGACCTTTCATAAGAATCCCTGTCCATGTATTCTGAGGAGACCTTTTTCATTGATGTGTTCAATGGCTTCACTTTCTTCGAGCACTATGTCTATCCTCCTTTTTCATGCAAGGAATTTTGATGACCCAACTAGCTTATAGATCTCCTTGCAAACACGAAGTTATTTTACCAAATTTGATTAAAGAATGAAATATACTTACTTGACAAGTGAAGATGAATCTTCAAAATGATGGTTGAAGAAGATGCATGTTTTGTTGCTTCCTCAGATGATCTTATTCAAGGACAAGAAGAGGATCCTTGCTTCAATGAGAGGGAATTTACCTTATAGCTTCGAAGATGATGATAATGCATTCTCGCTTTCAAGATACTTCAACTACTTTGGTAGTGAATGAGTACAGATCATAATTGCTTCTAGGGTTTCAACTTTCTTCAAGATAATATGATCTTTGCCTTCAAAGTATTTTGAGCTGTCTTTCTTTGTAGATAATTTGATGAGGGTCTTTGTGGTCTTTTGATGATGACTAGAGGATCAAAAACTTTTTCTATTGTAGACTTCTTCTTTGATGTAGATCATGATCTTTTGCTTTGATAACCTTCGACTTGCTTAGAGGCCTTTCTTGAAACTCGATCCTTAAGTGTCTCTTGGATCAGATGCCCTTCCTTTGAATCCTACACCTTAGCTCTAATAACATGTTGAGGAATCTAGGGAATCGGTATTACGTGATTTCTCTTCTATTAGTGATTGTTTGTTAATTCTTTTTACTTGTTTATATTAGAATCTTCTTCATGTTAGATTATTAGCGTTCTTCTTCATCAATCAGTAACCAATGCATGAACATAAATAGACAAGAGACACGTCATGTAGGCTATAAGCCAGGGCCTAAACCTCTCACTCTTTGAGAGGAAAACCTACACAAATTATTCTTATAGAGATTCTTATTGACGAATACTAAGATCAAGACCCTTGATCTATTTAGCCACTCCAAGACCAAGACACAATCAACCCTCTTCTTCGATTCTCTTCTACTTCGATATTCCTCAAACTGAGACCATCTCTTCATGGAATCAAGACATGTCAATGTGAAGTTACCAAATTATGACCACTATAGCATCATCAAAACACATTAATACATCACTGAATAATAGCTCCTTCGGAGCACCGAATTGTGGCCTCTTTATACCACCAAACTGTTGGTTAGGTTGTTGGATTTGTTCGTTGAGGTTGCAGGTTCGACCCCTGTGGCCTCCACTTGACACTTAACCAAAATTTTAATGCATACTCCGGAGGTCACGTGGCCACCATTGGTTGGCCCACGTGGTCCTCCATAATTGGTCGAATAAATACCTAGTTAGCCACAATATTAAAAAATTCAAACCTTAGAAACATTAGGAAAAATTCTGCACATCAATTTTTTATTTTATTTTTTGACCAATTAGGTGAGGCCATGTGGTAGCCTCCCACTTGCCCAAAAATGTCCACTCAACTGTCCTTTTTGCCAAAATTTGCCTGTTTTCCAATTCGATCAGAACACGATATTGAGAGCATACGATATCAGTTTTGAGTGAAATCAATTGTGTTGGATTCAGATTGTTGAGATCTATCCATTCGTTCAGGTTTTGAGCTCTGTCGCACACTTTGAATTTTGAGCACTATTTTGATCCCATGGATCATCCTTGATGCTCCAATGCATCAATAATGATGAGCTTAATTAAACCACAATTTGTTACACAGGTTTTTGGGTGCTTTTCTTATTGAACAACCTTGACCATGTACTACAACGATTCCATCAAAAAGTAAGGCATGTTGATCAATTTCCCATGATCAAGATGGTCCCACAACATGAAGTGATAGTTGAAAATTTCCCAAATCGGCCTTGACAAGCAATGTATTATTGAAGAAAATGTGCTACATCGTCCCATCGGTGTGGAAGTGAGGTTCTTTCTATGCATTTTCCCTTGTTCTTGATTTGTTCACCTCTCTTAGGAAATAGGCCTTTGCTACTACAATATATGTTTTCCTACTAAAGCAACTCACTCCTATTTGACATAAACCTGATACTCAGAAAATTACTTCTTTTGTAACTGCAATTTTTTTCCCTCTCATAGTCAAACTTTGTTTTGTTAAATTATGCGTGAATTCAAGAGCATGTTAGAAAATTATATATTACGGAGCAATGGAACACATAAAATATTGCAGAAATATAAACACATAAAACGCATAAAACAAGAGAGACAAAGATATACGTGGTTCACCCAGTTTGGGCTACGTCCACCCCAAACAACCAGTCCTTCCTTTATATTATCCAACAAAATGAAGAGACACAACCTACAACAAATCCACTGTAATATCCTCTGTTTTCTCTCACAGTCTCGCCTCTCTGTTTCTCGCTCAGAGAATACACACCTATTACACAACCTCAATACAATGCCCTCATATGAAGAGAGGTGTTTCCTTCTAGGGCAAAAAAACCTAAACTAAACATAAGTTCTATCGTCAAATCATCCGCCTAATGAACGGCCCAGATTGACTAGAAATTACTATACTTTTAAAAGGCAATTTTACATCTGTTTTTAGCTTCAGGAGTGCTGGCCCCGAACCCCCGTCGGGGGACTGCTGGCCCCCAGACCCCCCAACTAAGGGGGATCAGCCCCCTCAGACCCCTGCGGGGGGAACAAGTCCACCCCGCACCCCCCCCCGCGTGGAGGGGTGTACAAACTTCCTGGGGTATACATCTGGCTAAAACAAAGACCTTTGAACAATCATGCTCCACATCCAATAATCTCCCACTTGGAGAATGATTGTAGCAACTCCACCGCTGCTTCATTTGCTGGACAATGACTCCCCTTTGGACCTAACTATTTCTCATCTTCATCTTCATCCTTGAAGACTAATTGAAACTGAGCATATTCTCAGTTTCTCCCTGGTTACAACTTTTTTTAGCATATCTGCAGGATTCTGGCTAGTGTGTATCTTTTCCAACTTCAACTTTCCATCTTCCAACACTGATCGTATGAAATGGTACTTGAGCTGTATGTGTTTAGTCCTAGAATGAAATGCTGAGTTCTTTGCGAGATGAATGGCACTTTGGCTATCACTGTATAACGTACCCATATCATGCTCCTTACCCAATTCACCCGTAAACCTTTGTAACCAAATCATTTCTTTACTAGCCTCTGTAGCATCAACATACTTTGCTTCTGTTGTTGAAAGTGCAACAACACTTTGGATTTTTGAAACCCAACTGACAACTGTTCCACCAACAGTAAATACATATCCTGTAGTGCTCCTCCTGTTATCTCTGTCACCTGCCATATCTGCATCAACATATCCCTGTAGAGAAATGTTTGAACCACCAAAGCATAATGCTTGATCTGTGGTACCTTTCAAATATCTGAGAATCCATTTCACTGCCATCCAATGTTCCTTTCCTGGATTGTTCATGTACCTGCTTACAACTCCCACTGCATGTCA
>APFE030695010.1:83308-125985 GCA_000404065.3 Pinus taeda | reverse complement strand
ATAAAAAATTAGATATAAAATAATCTAGAAAATAATAGTCAGTGCATATACCAAACTCGTTATATCACGGCTACATAAAATCTAATTCTACAACGGCAGGAATAATAATTTAGATAAAATCAAATTCTACAGAACAATAGGTTCAAAGTTAATTGAAAAGTTTCGTATCCTGCAAACGCAAATGAATGATTGAAAATGTAGGCCTAAAACAATATCCGAAAATGATACCATGTATATTGAGAAATTTGTTTTATGCTACATATCGAATGATATTAGAATTTTCTTTGTCTCGTTCTATGAACTCCCTTGAAATCAGATCTTCAATCTGCTTCTACATTAAGTTAACTTTTGGTTTGAACGTGGCTTGCAGTTGCTCAACGCATTCAACGAATAATTCCTGACTGCTCAAGACTTTTCTAGCCTTCATTGTCCGAACTATTGCAGCATCGATGGCATGGCATCTATCGGCATCTACAACCTCGCTGACTCTCTTCTTCTCATCCATTTGTGGAAGTGAAATCTTAATCCTGGCAGATTTGCAGGTGAAGCTAGCATTGAATTCAAAACTATCAGTTTTTGTTATTGTTTGAGTCACCGGCTCCTTCAAAATAATCTTGTACTTTCCACATACAAATGAATGAAGCAGTCTAATAACATCCTCCTCTCGCAAATTTAATTGTGAACTGATTTCTTCACAGCTCAATCTTTCAAAATCATTGAACAATAAAAGCATGACTGCCTGGTTGGTTGATACTGCAATTTCTATTGGCTTAGTATCAAAGTTTCCTATAATTTTACAATTTCCCAAACAATACATCCATGTAAGTTTACGATGCTGATATTTTGTAGAATAAAAGCCTTCATACGCCCTAATACATTTAAGAATTTCCGCTGGTGGATTGAGGTTGAATAACTTGTAGGTTGGCCAGAACCCATTATTTAATACTGTAACAGTCAACTCTATTCCAGGATGCACATTTGAATAATCATGAAGATATGTGTTGAAGTCAAGTTGAGTCTCCCTTGCCAGTGTAAAATCATTAACCATGCCCTGCATCTTTGACGTTAGCTGGAGACCACATTGATGCTTTATCTTTGACAACATGGCTCGTTCATGGCTCTCATTTGCGCTTTTATGGTGTAGTAATCTGGAAGCTAGTTTTTTCCTGTAAAATTCACAAAACAAATCTCTATCACTAACATACTGCAGGAGACTCGCAGCCTTTTCAAGAATACCCTCAATATGATCATCACTTAAACCGCTCTTTTTAAGCACGTTGTCACAAAATGTAGCCAGAAACTCTGCACATGTGCTTTCTTCGACTTTTTTATCACATATTACTTCAAATGCGTCCCTCAAGGCTTTATAAAAAATACTGCTTCTTTGAAATGCATCCACAACGTAACCACTACACTTATCATGCACTTCAATAATCTTCTCCACAAACTCATGTGCTGGAATGTCATCTATATTATTCTTGACAACATCTTCCACCCATTTAAATAATTTTATTCCTTCGCTGATTACATGCTGTTTAAAAATATTTGCAAAAGGTTCCAAGCTTTGAGGTATTCTACAGAACAGCCTGTACATTCTCGAAAGATCGTCTTTCTTGTCGTTTGTAAGCAAAACATGACACCCTGAATATTCATTTTCCAAAAGTTGAATATAATAGCGGGAGAGGATTTCACTTTCTACTTTCTCTAATAACTTCTGCTCGCTGCTGGAATGCAAATAGTGAGCAACTCTTTCTTTCTCACGTCTCAAACATTCTTCGGCCTTTATCATATAGTCAGGACACGAATCCTCCTCTAATATCCATAATGAACCCTTCCTAGAGTAGTAAGCTCCAGTAGCTTCCAACATGGGAGCTTCAATGTCTTTTTGGTACAAATCCATGCGATCCACTCCCATTTCCACAAAAAAATTCACAATGTTTCTCAACAAAGCGCGATCAATTTGTTCTCCCTCGCGCTCTCGATTAATCAAGTCAATCACCACATTCTTCACATTAATCTTGATACCGTGATACACCACGTCACGGAAACACATCACTCCAACTTTTACTAGCGAAACCAGGGAGTTTTGCCCCACGAAGTAAAGATCCAAATAAGAGAACATATTTGAGATGAGTCTAACCAGCACCTTGTGATAATTTTCCCAACATTTCTCAACTTCTTTCAACAGGAACAGATCATGCACTTCCCCTAAAGCTGGCAATACTGTGGCAGCAACGTATTCTTCCAATGAAATCCTGTACTTGTCATAGAGTTGTTGTGAGTACAGATAAGGAGGCCTTTGGGTGCACATTTTGTACACAGTTGTATAAATGTTAATGTACTCCGTTACAGGAAACTCGCCTTTTAAATCTGTTTTGAGAATATTTATCAACTTTAGGATGCCATTCTCAATAATATCCCATCGTTCATTGAATTCTATAGTACCTGTATCTGTTGACATCATCATCTTTTTCCAAGTGGTAACTGCCCGCCTTTCTTAGCCGCCACCTTCTATCAAGCGACGTCTGCCAACGTTACAGAGAAGTCTCGCCGAAAACACAGAATGTCATGTAATGTAACCGGATTGTGTCGACTGCGCCTATTTGTGTTGGTCGCTTCCCATAAAACAAAAGAAATAGTGTCACATGGTGAGGAAGAAGAGAAGAACCATTTTGATATATTTATACGGAGATCGCCACTCCATATGGGACACCCAAATTTCTGGGCCGACAATTCGTGAAATAAATTATGAACCATATAAACTTCCATCTCAAACTACCGTACACACCACCGGAGTGTAGGTCCACTAACCGGAGGTTGAGGCATAAATAAGAGGAAGGACAAGTGGGGAAGAGTCAAAGTACTTTTGGGTTAAGTTATCAGTCTAACCATGTTCATGAGAATACACGGTCTAACCAAAATTCCACGAATTAATACATGGTCAAAGAATTTCAAATTCACATTAAATTACAATGTCACATATTTCAAATTCGCTTGATAGCTTCATAGGATTATGTCAACATTGTGACTTAAAAATTTAGCCATGACATGCATCACTACTTACAAAATTGTAGTTTCCCATTACTAAATATCATATTTAAAACTATACTCAGTGATTTTCAAAAAGCTGCAAATTGCGTGCATGAAAACCTGAAAAGACGTCTTTATGAAGAAATTCGTGAAAGACCTTAATATTTTAGTATTTGAAAGTTTGAAGAGTTAGAGAGATATTCCACAGTTATTCACAGTTTTTTTTTGTAATATCTTGGTTTCCATTACGTTGACTTCATGTTAGCGATTTTCTGTGTTAAGGTTTTTGCTTTAATGCTACTTTCAATCATATATTTGTAGTGCAAGTCATGAATGTTAAAAAGATAATTAAATTTCTAATGAGGGACATAAAATTAAGTTGAAAGACTAACAACGTTATATTTCAATCCATGAAAAGTTATATTTTAACTCCTAAATTTGTGGGACTCTCCCTCATAGATTATGTCAATTGTCAGTGGATGCATTCTTCGCCTTTGCCACACATTTACACTACAGAGTATCATACTCTTTGAATGAAAATGAAGATAGCCAATGCAAAATATTATTGATGACCATTGTGAGTGGGGTTTCATAATTGAATCTATGAGAATATGGGATTATATGTGAAGAATGTAGCATAGTTGATGTTAGGAAGCATACATTTGCTTGCAAAATTTGCTTATTCATAATCTTTTTATGTTTTATTTAAACTATTTTTACAAATACTCATGGTTGATGGTTGCATTTGTTTTTCAGTAAAAATAATGTTCTCAGACAAATTTTCCGGTACTTTTGCTTTTAGTCAACATTCAAGCCATTAAAACTAGTGGAAAAAATTCCAATGCAATAAAGACATTTCTTGGAAATTTGAGAAGCAATGCAATCCTTACAGGTGTGACCCTTCTCATTATTTGAATTCAGTGTTGTATATCTATTACAGAATAAAATATGCCATGGTTTAAAGACATGCCATGATACATTTTGGACTCTACTTGGTAATGGATGCCACTCATCATTGTGAAGGTCAGTGAAAACAAAATGGTGAGCACAAAAGAGAAAACATAATCAACGTGGCAACCAACAACTCCAATCTTGTAGCGTTTGAAAGTTTGAAGAGTTAGAGAGTTATTCCACAGTTATTCACAGTTTTTTTGTAATATTTCCATTACGTTGAATTCATGTTAGCGATTTTCTGTGTTAAGGTTTCTGCTTTAATGCTACTTTCAATCATATATCTGTAGTGCAAGTCATGAATGTTAAAAAGATAATTAAATTTCTAATGAGGCACAGAAAATTAAGCTGAAAGACTAACAACGTTATATTTCAATCCATGAAAAGTTATATTTTAACTCCTAAATTTGTGGGACTCTCCCTCATAGATTATGTCAATTGCCAGTGGATGCATTCTTCGCCTTTGCAACACATTTACACTACAGATTATCATACTCTTTAAATGAAAATGAAGATAGCCAATGCAAAATATTATTGATGACCATTGTGAGTGGGGTTTCATAATTGAATCTATGAGAATATGGGATTATATGTGAAGAATGTAGCATAGTTGATGTTAGGAAGCATACATTTGCTTGCAAAATTTTCTTATTCATAATCTTTTTATGTTTTATTTAAACTATTTTTACAAATACTCATGGTTGATGGTTGCATTTGTTTTTCAGTAAAAATAATGTTTTACAAATTTTCCAGTACTTTTGCTTTTAGTCAACATTCAAGCCATTAAACCTAGTGGAAAAAATTTCAATGCCATAAAGACATTTCTTGGAAATTTGAGAAGCAATGCAATCCTTACAGGTGTGACTCTTCTCATTATTTGAATTCAGTGTTGTATATCTATTACAGAATAAAATAATTCAATGTGATTAGCATAATTATAATCTAATGCATTATAATTGTGACTTTGGAATTTTTTTGGGCTATACATACATATATATATAATATATATTATATATATATATATTATAATATAATATATATATTATATATATATATATATATATATATAACTTGGAAAATATAATTTTTACTTGTCTTGTGATGGGGTGATTAGCTTTCTTTAAACATCTTCGAAATCATATAGAGCGAACTCCATCAAGTTGTCTCACAACCCTCGTAAAGGTGTAATTGGCAAGCTATATTCCCAAGTTCCACTCTCGAACTCCCGAATCACAGATCTGCCAAAGTCAATTACTGAACAATATTCCAAGCTATCGCATAACCTCAAGAGATGACCACTCCCACGTCCTCAACAAATGAGGGATCCTTCCCTAGATCCCCACTTGCCTAACTATCTGGACAACCATCCATATTGAGTTTACACCACTCAATTTCTTACAGTAGTTGCTTCAATAAAAACAGAACTACTAGTCATTCTATGGACGAGCTCCCATCTACTAAGATACATGGGTGCCAACCGCTATATTTGCTAGTTATATAGAAGAGTCATCTAGATACAGAATGTATCTAGAGCTAGTTATTACAACATGGCCTTTTTTATCTAATTTTGCAAGTTCATCATCATCGGTATTACAAACAAATTACAATATTAATAATTCAACTACTACATCACACCTAATCTAACACATACCCTAGGTTTCCATTATAAACAATCCCTACATGATTTCCAATACACCTCTGCAATTCTCCAAATCTCAACTCTCCGTACAATGTTTAAGAAAACCAAGGGGAATTGTGCCTATATCTTACTTCCCATAATGCATCGAACCAAAGCAACGATGGCGATTTAGCATGCTATTATCAATTTCTGACATGATCATCAAACATGGCGAAGATCCCTTAGCATCTGTTCTACAATTTAACTACAATTATCCACCTGCATCCTCATCCTCTGATGTTTTGCTGCAAATGATTCCCATCGTTGTCTAGCCATCAATAGTTCATTGACCATAGCAAGTTACACGTTGACAAAGGCAGTGAAAGAGCTTGAAATTTCTGCAAGCATCATGTGACTATCGATGAAGCAATATGAGTGCTTCGAATCACATGATCATAGATTTCTAGATGAGTCTCATCCACAATCTTCGAGATGAAACTAAAGTCAACTTCCCTCAAAAACGCCATGAAGATATTTTCATGCTTTAGCTACACTCTACAGTGATTTGCAAGCTTCATAACTCGCCACAGTGTTTCCCATATTGAATTCCAATAGGCTTACAATCATGTATGATGCATTGCAATTTTGTTGCGAGGCTTTGTGTGTGAGGCCAGGTCTATCTAGACCATCCAATGAACTGATATTGATCCCAAGAATTAACTATATCAATCACAACAGATGTCACCTCGCGTAACTCTCGTCCATTGGTTGACGCAGATCTATAGATCTTCATCAAAAACAACTTTCAATCCATAGGATGCTTGAATCTTGAATCCATAGGAATAAAATTATGCATCCAACGAGTGTTTCCATTCGAAATTTGAGTAAACCCATAGGGAGATAAGTTGAAAATACGTTGAAAATATAGTTTTTTCCCCTATAAAATTTGATCATGTAATCTAATCTTATTTTATTATTTCCACTGTTATTTTATAATTTCCTTAGGAGACCCATTTTAGACCTCAAATGTCCCATAATGAAAATTCTCATTGAATAGTCGTCGATCTATGTGTGGATCCAATGGAATGGGTGTTGTTAGTTGCGTCAAATTTGTTGGTTTCCAATCTATGTGTAGAGTCGACCTGTGTGTGGCATTGATGAAGGCTAGAGAGTCCACTTGAGAGACAAATTGCATGTAATATATCTGAGCAGTGGTGTGATCTATTTCATGTAGATCTCCTTGTATCTGTTCAACAATTCATTGAAATCAATGAGACTAAAAAGGCAGTGTTGCAAAGACAATAGTAGCTTTGGATCAAATGTGATGTTCCATGAAGGCCATAAGAAAAAGGAGCAATGTCCAAAAAATGGACAAGTTTCCTATCTCGCTGAGAAATTGGTGATGATCGAGATGGAGGGTGGAAGCATTGAAGAGATGATTGAGGAAGGATTAAATTTAAGGAGCTGCATTGAGGAGCAACTTGTGGACCTATTAAGGAGTTGCATTGAGAGAAACAGTGATCCGAATCGGATCCATAGACGACTGTCATAGAACCGTGACTAAAACAGGTCGAACAAATCCTTGAAGAATCCAAACCACAGTCGAAAACACCCTAAACCAGTGGCCATGGCAGTCGGCATGGAGCGACGAGGACCTTGGTCAAAGTGCACTGACCAAGGCCCATGGAGACTGCGCAGGAGGTCAAAATAGCCCCTGGGAGCCCTGGATTGGGAAAAGGAGCTGGTTTTCAATGTGCTAGGCAAACAGGGCCGAAATGGTAGAGCTTAAGCACTTGGTCACGTTGGGAGCTAGGGGACCGCGGGCGGAAAAAGGTAAAAAGCGCCAATGTACGACAGTGGAACCCACTGCCTAGAAACCGGCGGTTTGATCAGGACACCCTTAAACGGTAAGCGGTTTTGGAGAAAGTGGAGCGATCACAATCAACAATCAACGTGTGGCAGTGAAGGAGAGAGAAAAACTGCCATGATCGCGCATTATCGGTCGAGCAAGTCAACCGCGCTTGACGTGCGAATGACGTTGGATCTAGAGGAGCCTAGATCAGATAACTGAGATTGCACCTGATAGACAGAGAGGAATTGACAGGGGATTAAGCCGCGATTTAAGAGGATTTGGAATCCGTTGACTGCCACGGTGGAGAAAGCAACGAAACGACAAGTGGGCTAGCACAGTTCTGATGGAGACACGTGGCTACTTCCTGAGCATGATGCTGACACCGAAACAGGGAATTCAAAGCACACAGGCGACAGGCGAATCCTCGCAGGAAGGAGAGGAAACAAATAGACACAGAGGTCGAATGGCTAAAGCCATGAGCAGAGACAGTGAACAAGAGATCAGAACAGAGATTCAGATCCGAGTCCAAGCGACCAAGAGAGATAATGAACAGTGAACCTTGAGAGGAGGACTGAGCACAGAGAGCAGTAAAACCAAACAGAGGAGACAGAGGGCCGAGCTGACCACGGGCAGCATCGAGCACCAAAATGCTTGAAGAATCAGGCCTTCCCATAGAGGAACCTATCCAAATTGAGCATGACAATTGGCTCTTTCCACTATAGACCGAAAGTCGCAGAGCAGGTAGAAAGAATAAAAGTCTGTGTACTCCAAGTGGCTTGGGGAATCCAAGAACCACCCTGCCAAGCAAATCTACTTCAGGAGAACTCATATTGAGTCCTTGCATTTGTAATTCTCTGCTTAAAGACACAATAAAACAAGGCCACCACTGAAGCTGGACCAGAGACGTAGCCCTGGAGACTAGGGTGAACTCCTTATTAAAAATTGTTTGTGTCTAGTATTACTTACTGTATTACTTTGTTGTCTTTCCATTCAAAATGTCTATGTGTTGGCAATCTGATTGATCCATTGTTTCAATCACACAGAACACACACCAGCAAATGAGTCTGTAATACCTTTGTTTATTAAATCTTCAACTGAGGTCACTCACAGGGTGAGAATCAGATCAAGTGGTATCAGAGCACTAGGCTGTAAGGTTAGACAAGCTTGTGTTGGTTTAGCTGTGAATAATCACTAGATCAAAGCTCAAATTAGGAGAAGGAGAGTTGGCAGAAGCTAATCCTAAAATTGGGAGAGTCTATTCTCGGAAGACAATGTCCAAAGAAGGTTCTACAAGGCCAGACCCCTAGTTCATAGAAAGTTTCCTAGCTATGAAGTCTATGGTAGAAGAAATGTATAGGCACTTTAGAAAGCATAAGGATGAAGATTCATCAGGCCCTAAACAAGATAAAGAAGAATATGAATCTCATTCTCTTGACCACTCTAAAGAAAAGGGAAAAGAAGAAAGCTTTCCTACACCTCCTAGTAGCCTTGTGCATAACAAGAAGGAATCCTTGATTAAATTGGATGTCAAATTTGATTTGCCTATATATGATGGAGAGCTAAATGCTGAAAAGTTGGAAAATTGGATTAGACAAATTGATGTGTATTGTAGGGTACAAAACAAAGACTCAGACAGGAGTAAGATTCAGTTGGCAAGCCTACGCCTAGGAGGCACTGCCTTGGTTTGGTGGGAAGGCAGAACCCAAGCTGATGTGAAGAAGCATGGTAAGACCATCTCTATCTCGAGTGACTTTGTCTCTTCCATCAGAAAGCAGTTCTATCCATTGGCCTACATGCAACAAGCCATGATGAGTTGGAAAACTCTTCGGCAGTTGAAAGGGAAAAGTGTGCAAGGGTATGTCAAGAATTCAGAAAGAAAGCATTGATGTTGGGCATCTCATTAGACTGACCATAAACTATTTTGAAGTACATTGGTGGTCTACATGGCTACATGAGGCACACCATCCTCATGTTTAATCCCACTAGTATAGATGAGGTATCTGTACAAGCTACTCATCTAGAAGCTAGAGGAAAGAATGGAAATCCGGAAGTTGGGGGACCATCCCAACCCACTGTAAGCAAGAGCAAGGAGAAAAGAAAATAGAAGTGGAAAGCAAGGAAGGCTAACACTGCACAAAGAGGCAAAGCTTCATGCGCTCATTGTAAAAAGGAGGGGCATGATGATGAGCACTGTTGGATTGTACATCTAGAGCTGAGGCCTAAGAAGTCTGAGGGCAAGAAGAAGAAAAATGTTACAGCTATTCAGAAAGATTTGGGGTCAGAATCGGGAGATGAAACAATCATTGCAGTCACAGGTATAAAAGGTAAGAATTTTGAAATATACTAGTAAACCTGCTCATTCTATTATTGATGAAGAACATGAGAGAAAAAGGCATAGCTTTTCCATATTCGAGTTGTTTCCAAGAATCAAAAGATTGATACTTTGTTTGATAGTGGCTCACAAGTAAATCTAATTTCTAAAGCAATTGTAAAGAAATTGGGATTAACAACTACACCTCATAAGAAAGCATACCCATTAGGATGGTTGAATGACAAAGCACAACTACAAGTGACTAGACAGTGCAAACTCAAGTTTTCTTTTGGGTCAGCATTTGTAGATAAGGCTGAGTTAGATGTAATTCCTTTGGATATATGTGGAATCGTTTTAGGAAGTCCTTACTTGTATGATAGAAAAGCTATTTTCTATAGATCTGAGAATAAGTATCTACTTGTCAAAGACAGAATCAAATACTTTGTAAGAGCTCACAAGCTCAAGAATAATTACACTCTCATAAATTCAGGATAGATGAAAAGAATGATAAATTCATGCAAACAGTTCTTACTGATGGTTGTAAAGGAAAAGACACCTGATAAGACCAAAATAGTTGAAGGTTGTAATGCTGATCAACAAACTGATATAGAAAAGATTGTTTCAGAGTATGATGTCTTATTTCAAGAACCTAAAGGTCTGCCACCCAAAAAGGGAATAGTACATGACATTATTTTGCAGCAAGATGTTCCTTTGCCTAACATTGGGATGTACAGGTTGTCTGCTTTAGAGAATGCTGAAATCAAGAAGCCAGTGTGCACAAGGAGTTTGTCGAGAAAGGGTTCATCAAGGCCTAGCACATCACCATGTGGGTCACCATTGGTTTTGGTGAGAAAGAAAAGATGGCTCGTGGAGAATGTGCATTGATTACCGAGCACTAAATAAGATAACAATAAAAAATCGTTATCCCCTTCCTCGCATAGATGATCTTTTAGATCAATTGAAGGAAGTCGTTTATTTCACCATGCTGGATTTGCATAGTGGATACCATTAGGTCAGAGTTGCAGAGCAAGATGCATGGAAGACTGCTTTCAAAACAAAGCAGGGATTGTATGAATGGCTGGTTATGAATTTTGGCTTGACCAATGCCCCTGCTACTTTCATGAGATTAATGAATGATTTACTCAAACCTTTTCTTGATGATTTTGTTATTGTGTATCTGGATGACATTCTGATTTTCAATAAAACGTGGGAAGAACATTTAAAGCATGTTAAGCAGACATTAGATGTTTTGAAAAGAGAAAAAAATTTATGTTAAACTCTCTAAATGTGAATTTGGCAAAACCTCTCTAAATTATTTGGGTCATATAGTAGGGGGAGGTGAATTTAAAATAGATCCTTCTAAAGTGGCATTCATCATAAACTGGCCTAAGCCCAAGTCTGCTACAGAAGTGAGAAGCTTCTTAGGAGCAGCACAATATTGGAGGAAGTTCATTTCAAATTTTTCCTCAATTGCAGCTCCCTTACATGCTTTGACAGGATTGAACAAGGTGTTTCAGTGGGGAGGCAAACAGCAGAAAGCCTTCGACTCCTTGACAGAAAAAATTATTACAACCCCTGTACTAGCACTGCCAGATCTACAAAGACCATTTGAGTTCGAAACTGATGCCAGTGACTGTGCCATGGGAGCAGTGTTGACACAGCATGGTAAATCCATATGTTATCATTCTGAGACTTTAGTCCTACAATGGTTAACTATCCTACCTATGATAAAGAATTGTATGCCTTAGTTTAGAGTGTGAAAAAGTGGAAACATTACTTAATGGGCAAAGAGACAATAATACACACTGGTCATCAACCACTTCAATATATACACTCCCAAACTAAGCTGCAACAATCAAGACATTACAGATGGATGGGTTTTCTACAACATTTCCATTTAGTCATCAGATATAAAAAGGGCATACATAACAAGGTTGCAGATATGTTATCTAGACCCATTATAAATGCATCTATCATACTTAAGCATAATTCTGTGCTGCATGAAAGCTACATAGAATAGTATGCTCAAGACATGGACTTTAAAGATGTGTATGCAACTTTGAGTCAAGGAAAAAGAATGGAAGAATTGGATTGTCATGTGAAGGACCGACTCTTATATCATTGTTGGAAACTCTACATTCCACAAACTGAAAGAGTAAAGATAATTAGGGAAGCCCACACTTCTCTGATATCAGGTCACTTTGGGGTAAGTAAAACAGTTGCGCAGCTGCAAAGGTTCTGCTATTGGTCGAGAATGAGTGAGAAAGTTTCTAGATATGTAAAGGGGTGTGCTATGTGTGCTAAAAGAAAGCCCAGCAATAGGAAACTAGGCTTGTACACTCCCTTGCTAGTTCCTTCTCACCCTTGGGAAAGCATTTCCATGGATTTTGTTGGGGACTGCCTAAATCTAGGAAAGGTCATGACTATCTATATGTTGTTGTGGATAGGTTCAAAAAAATGTGTATTTTAGTACCCTGTAGTAAACAGATTACAGCTGAACAAACTGCAAAATTGTTCTTTGAACATGTATCGGTTCATTTTGGATTACCCACTTCTATTATATCTGATCGAGACACCCGATTTGTGGGGAAGTTTTGGTCAAGTCTGTGGGAACTAATGGACACCAAACTAAAGAAAAGCACAACTTTTCATCCACAAACAGATGGCCAAATAGAAGTCTTTAACAGGACGGTGATCCAGCTACTGAGAGGATATTGCAGCAAACATCCTAAGCTTTGGGATGAGCACTTGTGCTATGTGCAACATGCTTACAATAGAGCCAAACACTCTTCTACACAGAGATCTCCTTTTGAGACCTGTTTTGGTGTCATACCAAGGTCTCCCTTGGATTTTGTCTTTGGTAAAGATACCAGGGTTGATGGACACAGTGATGTGGACAAGGCAACTAGGTTCATTGAACAGATCCATGAGATCCATCAGGTAGTACAGGAATAGATGGAAAAGAGCCAGGCCAAGTACAAGGCTAGGCATGATAAGCATCAGATGGAGCATAGTTTCCAAGTTGGAGACCAAGTCTGGCTGTATAGCAGGAAGGACAAAATGAAAGGTGAAGGTAAAAAGCTAAAACCTATCAGGTATGGACCCTTTTAGATACTTGAGAAGATTGGTGAGAATGATTTTTGCCTTGATCTACCAGCTTACATGCACATCTACTCAATCGTAAATGCAAACTGTTTGATGTTGTTTGAACCTTCAATGATTGAGGAACTTGAAGAGCAGATTCAATTACCTTCTGTTGATGACCTACTACCTGAATACTTTAATGAGTTATAGGAAGACACAATGCTGGACAAGAAGGTGAGAATGACACATAGTGGACAGGTGGAATACCTCGGGATTGGGCTTAAAGGTTCGAAGCCGAGCAGTGCAAAGTGGATTGAGATTGGACAAGTGAGACAACAGTTTCCTCACTTAGTCGATGCTTGAAGAAAACCAACTTTTGGTGGTCCAAAAGCTTTTTAGTTGGGAGGTCATGATCCGAATCGGATCCATAAACAGCTGTCATAGAACCGTGACTAAAACAGGTCAAACAAATCCTTGAAGAATCCAAACCACAGTTGAAAACACCCTGAACCAGTGGCCATGGCAGATGGCGTGAAACGACGAGGACCCCAGTCAAAGCGTGCTGACCGAGGCCCATGGAGACTGCGCAGGAGGTCTAAATAGTCCCTGGGAGCCCCAGATCGAGAAAAGGAGCTAGTTTTCGATGCGCTTTAACGCTTAGCGCTAACGCACATCGCTAGGAAAATAGGGTCGAAATGGTAGAGCTTAAGCGCTTGGTCACGTTGGGAGCCAGGCGACTGCGAGCAGAAAAGGTAAAAAGTGCCAATGTACGAAGGTGGGACCCACAGCCTAGAAACCGGCAGTTTGATCGGGACGCCCTTGAACAGTAAGCGGTTTTGGAGAAAGCGGAGCGATCACGATCAACGATCGACGTGTGGCAGCAGAGGAGAGAGAAAAACCACCGTAATCACGCGTTATCGGTCGAGCAAGTCAACCACGCTCGACGTGCGAATGACGTTGGATCTGGAGGAGCCCAGATCGGACGGCTGAGATTGCGCCCGCTAGACAGAGCGGAATTGATAGGGGATTAAGCCGTGATTTAAGAGGATTTGGAATTCGTTGATTGCCACGGTGGAGAAGGCAACGAATCGACAAGCGGGCTGGTGCAGTTCTAATGAAGACACGTGGCTACTTCATGAGCATTATGTTGATGCTGAACAGGGAATTCCAAGCACACATGCGACAGGCGAATCGACGCAGGAAGGAGAGGAAACGAACAGACACAGAGGTCGAATGGCTAAAGCCATGAGTAGAGATAGTGAACGGGAGATCAGAAGAGAGATTTAGATCGAAGAGTCCAAGCGACCAAGAGAGACAGTGAACAATGAACCCTGAGAGGAGGACTGAGCATAGAGAGCAGTAAAGCCAAGCGGAGGAGACAGAGGGCCGAGCTGACCACAGGCAACATCGAGCACCAAAGACCTTGAAGAATCAAGACTTCCCATAGAGGAATCTGTCTAGATTGAGCATCACAGTTGGCTCTTACCACTGTAGACTGAGAGTCTCATAGCAGGTAGGAAGAATAAGAGTCTGTGCACTCCAAGTGACTTGGGGAACCCAAGAACCACCCTACCGAGCAAAATCTGCTTCAGGAGAACTCATATTGAGTCCCTGCATTTGTAATTCTCTGCTTAGAGACACAATAAAACAAGGCCATCACTGAAGCTAGACAGGAGACGTAGCCCTGGAGACTAGGGTGAACTCCTTATTAAAAAAAAATTGTGTCTAGTATTGCTTACTGTATTTCTCTGTTTTCTTTCCATTCAAAATGTCTGTGTATTGGCAATCTGATTGATCCATTGTTTCAATCACACAGAACACACACACCAGCACATGAGTCTCTAATACCTTTGTTTATTAAATCTTCAACTAAGGTCACTCATAGGGTAAGAATCAGATCATTGACCCTGACATAATGGAGGAAAGAATGGTGCACTTGCTCGCATTAGAGGAAGACAGATTTGTAGCAATATTTCATCAGCAAGTGAAAAAAGCAAGAGAAAAATCTTAGCATGACCGACATATCAAGCAGAAGACGTTCCAGGAAGGAGATCTTGTCCTTTTGTATGATAGTAAATTCATGAATTTCCTAAAAACGTTTAAGATGCATTGTTTGGGCCCCTATATCATCAAGTATATCATAAATGGAGGCGCAGTTCTATTGGAAAATTTGAATGGAGAATTGATACCAAGGAGGGTGAATGGAAGTAGGTTGAAACTATATTGGGGCAATCCTGCCATGGTAGCTTTGCTCTAAAATGAAAGGAGGAAAGTCTTAGTGCCACCTGCAGTTGAAAGTGGGCACTGGATTATAAACTATCTTGCAAAAAAGAGCTTCGACATAGGAAGGTTAATTTGCGACAGTCAAGAGTATGTCATACTTCATAAGAACCACGACACAAGAAGAATTGTTCGCTACAATGAAAGGTGTGTTGAAGTTCACTGGAAATATGACCATTAAAAAGAAACTTGTCACTGGAGGAGTGAAAAATTGCATTTATGGAGATAGGTTGGCAAAGATCTAAGGATATATATCCAGTTAAGAAACAAAATCCGGGCAAGACCTAAGACAATGATGGGGTTAGAAGATCAAGAGTGTTATAAAAGCTTGTGCTTGGACAATATTTTTGCACTTTTTTGTCTGAGAGCTCAAAAATCGCAAGTATTGATAAATTTCAGAGGTCACGCTACTGCATGAACACTTAAGAGCTCATCTGCATATTTGAAGAGAGAGGTATAGAGGGAATTACAGAATCTACATCACCATCTAGTACACTCGTAGCATTACCTCTCTCGTAGTGAAGATCGTCAAGGAAGAAATCAACTCAGGAGTAGAGAATAAAGAAGAAGCAAGATAAGAATCCTAAGAAGCCTATTGAAGCATAGCCAGAAGCCCAACCCATAAGAGACAGCACAGAAGAAGAAAAACAACAACACATGGAGACAGAGAGTGCAACAATTCTGTCCCTTCTGCAGCCATATTTACCACCCAGGAAACCCGATGCCAAACAAGTCAAAGACTCCAAGGATGCGAAGTATGGCACATTTACACCATTGCTACCAGAGAAAATACCATTTGAAGGAGAATTGCTTGGAGCAATCCCACAGTTGAAGTTCGAAGATAACAACTTCAACGATTGTAAAAAATACCCCCAGTTCACACTAGATAGGTACGTGAAGCAGATCCATTACCCATAGATCAAAGTAACAATATTGGAACCACATCAATGGGCACAAGGGTTGGAACGATCAAGCTCACTGAACATGTTGAACATGTTGCACTGCGATAGAAGTACGCCTAACATAGCCTGCGTAAGATATTTTCTCATGCTAGTGTATGACAGATACCTCTAGATGGGAAAGAAGATCCCCATTAATGAGATGTTGATATGGAATATTACCAAATTTTCATACCAAGGAAGGGACCCCATCAAAGATTTCATGGGTAAGGATCAGGACAAAGTGATAGCACATAACATGAAGGAGAAGTTCGTCTTGGTCAAGAAAACACGAGGTTACGACATAAATTAGATCAGTGACCAAGGAGTATTCTTCATTGTGAAAATCTTAGCTGGGAAGATTATGAGAAAATGTTGAGCCAATGAAGTCCCCACAACAGTTGTTTCACTAGTTGTGCAATGTAACAATAGGGTCCAGTACAACTAGGCCCGATATCTATGTAAAAAAATCCTGGAAGATTGTTGGGAAGCTCAGGAGGAAGGTAAGACCTTTCATTATGCATGGTTTCTTTTGATCATATCATTGTTGGCATGGAAGGAGCTAGAGGATTCACACTTTCCTCTGGTAGAAGCAGACGTGTGTGAAGCTATGCAATATGCCTCGCTCTGGTATACCGAGGAGCCATTACGAGCACAAGAGAACATAATATTATTTGTCTTGTATCACATGGATTTACACATGGTGGTAAATAAACACCCTAGACTATCACCAAGATTGTACCAGAAATATAAGTCTATTGCGAAGTTCAAAGAAGAATTTCATAGGATCTATATACATGCTCGAAAGAATACAATGAATACATGGCACCCTCTGCCATACTTAGTCACCGAAGATGATCTTATGTCATTAATAAAACAGTGGCCAATAGAATGGATGACTGTGATGGAAAAAGATGCAGGAGATAGTGAAACAAAGGAAGAAACTTCGCAGCATGGGGAACCAAGTGGAAAGGGTAAAGAAAAGGATGAAGAGGAGCAAGAACAGGAGAAGGAGCACGACAAAGAGTAGACTAGGGAGAAGACAGAGACAAAAAATAGAAAGAGGAAGATGCAAAGTAGAACTTCACTAACGAGCAGAAAGAAGTATAAATAAGATAAGTCCAAGAGCGCAATGCCACTGGTCCTTACTGATGGGGACCTAGATGAAATTGGGGAGAAAATTCAGGAAGTCACAATGGAGTCGTGGAACAAAATAGAGGATCTCTATGGCTCACTCCAGACAAGTGTTGAGTAGATTATTGCAGAATTGAAAATATTGGCACAAACATCCAGAAAACCAGTGTAGATATGATAAGGACTCCATCCACAAAGACTAATAGAGATGAAATTTGGGATGAGGATAGCGGAGACACTTGCCAGAGCTCTGCAGTTCAACCCTGCTGAAGTCAACAAGTAAGAAAAAGGTTAGGATCATGTCAATATGAACATGGCAGTGTTTCCCATTCCGATATTACATGACCTGCACCAAGGCATCACAAATGAGCTAAAGGAGTGTGAACAACACACCTCACAATTAAATATTCATGTAGAACAAGAGTGCGTTGCGCTGAATAAACAACTTGACCAGGCCATCAAGGACAAGGATCAGGCAAAGTTACAACAACAGAGATTGAAAGAGGTGGTTGAATCTACTTGCAGGGAAGTTTCAGACATGGATGTCTGCAAGGAGGAATTAGTAGAAGATAAGGTCACGAAGCTCAGCCTTGCAATCAAGGAGTCCAAGAAGAAGATCGTGGATGTATAGTTCGAATATGAAATAAAGATCAGTGAGCTACAAATGAAGCTACAACCAACCATGCCACCAGAAGTATGCGAACATATAGAGATCGACATAAAGACTACAGTGAAAGGTATCTCTGAGACAATGGCAGAGTGTGGAAAATTATTGGATGAGACAGTGCAGATTTGGACTTCGCTGCAAGAATATCCGAATGTACAAAAGATAGAAGATGACATCTAGCAAAAGCAAAAGTAGCTAGAGGAGATTCAAGCAACTGTGAATACCTAGCCAGTCTCACAGAAGCTCGCCAGAATTAGTGAATTCAAGGCATTTTAGAAATAGATAGAAGAACTCATAAGGGAAGAGAAAATTTTGACAGGGAGAAATCAACTATGGTAGGATGAATCTCTCTAGCTGTTGTAGGAAGTGGATGGGAAGCTCCAAGAGCTTTGAAAAAAGGAAGAGGCAGTGTTGTACAAGACTACATGACCAGTGACAGAGGCACTATTGGAAGAAGTGTGTAGGGAAGAGAAGCAAGAAACAAAGATACTACAACAATACAATGTCACCTACAACAACATCACAACAAATATTCATGGAAAAGCAGCTGAGTGACTCAAGATGAGTCACATGTGAGTGTTGGGGGCCTGTTAGGTGTCGCCCAACTTGGACCAAGTTTTGGTCAAAACTCCACATTTTAGGGAGCAGAGTGCATGATACCGCAGAGCTATGTACCACTTGATGTTTTAGGGGCTTCGGGGTGGGTCAAAGTCCCTACTTTTTGTAATGGGTTTGGGCAATAGCTGATTTTTTTTAGGAGGACCATGGTATTTTGATAATACCTGTTGATGTAATTAGTATATAGAGGAGAAAATATGTAAGTCGAAGTCATGAAATAGGGATAGTAATGATACAAGCATAAGGAAATATCTCTATAATCTATTTTGGGTCTTGAAGGAAAGGCTCCACAACTGAGTGCGTGGAGACCTAAAGTCTGCAACTAAATGTGCAGACACTTACAAATGGGTGTGTAGGTCAAGGATTTGTATGTTGTTCCAAAGAATTAATATAAGAAGTATAATTTTGATGGACATAACTTGTGTATTATTATTATGTATCTTTTTCTTTTTGTTCAGTATTATGGTTATACTTTACTTCTACGCAATATTGTTTATGGTTGTTAATGACATGGTTAAGTAGATAATCCAACCCTGCGAATTAATCTATGTATGTTAAAAGAACATAAAAATACCACATCGCATCATCCCTCAAGGCTACAGAAACCTAGTTTTGCATCCTCCCATAATAATTTCGGGTGAGACTGCGATGTGCTTGCAATTTGTTGCCTAGAGGGCTAGTGATTGAGGGTTTTTGTTGGTGCAGAGTAAAATCCAAACCTGGGTTAGTCCAAAATAAACCCAGTAAATGGTTCCATTGTCGGGAATAGAATTGGGAACATAAAGCAAAAGATACATAATAATCATACATAATTTATTTCCATCAAAGCTATACTTCTTATATTAATTCTTTGGAACATCGTACAAATCCTTGACCTGCACACCGAGCTTTAGGTGTCTGCGCACTCAACTGTAGAATTTAGGTCTCCTCACACTTAGCTGTGGAGATTTTCCTTCAAAACCAAAAATAGATTACAAAGATACTTCCTTATTCTTGTGGTGGTGCATGGTCGTTCTTATTTGGTGGAGCAATTTTTCTGGTTAATTCTGATAATGAATAAGACCTCATCATGCTAAATAGCTACATAGAGGTTTCCCTTCATGGCCAGATTCTTAGAGGGACTATGGTCGTTTAGGCCATGGAAGTTTGAGGCAATAGCAGGTCCATGATGCCCTTATATTTTCTGGGCTGCACGCACACTAAACTGATGCAACAACCGAGTCTAGTACAACTAGGCTGGATATCTATGTAAGAAATTCCTGGTAGATTGTGAGGAAGCTCGGGAGGAGGGTAAAACCTTTCATTACACATGGTTTCTTTTGATCATAGCATTGTTGGCATGGAAGGAGCTAGAGGATTTGTAGTTTCCTCCAGTAGAAGAAGATGTGTGTGAAGCCGTGCAGTATTCCTCACTATGGTATACCAAGGAGTCATCGCGAGAATAGGAGAACGAAATATTATTTGTCTTGTATCACATGGATTTAAATATGGTGATAAATAAGCACCCTAGACTGTCACCAAGCCTGTAACAATAATATAAGTATGTTGCGAAGTTCAAAGAAGAATTTCATAGGATCCATACAGGCTCAAAAGGATACAATAAAGACATGGCATCCTCTACCATACTTAGTCACCGAAGATGATCTTAAGTCAATAATACAGCAGTGGCCCACAAAATGGATGACTGCGATGGAGAAATACGCAAGAGATAGTGAAACAGAGGAAGAAACTTCGCAGCATGGGGAACCAAGTGGAAAGGGTAAAGACAAGGATGAATAGGAGTAAGAACAGGAGCAGGAGCATGACAAAGAGCAGACTAGGGAGCAGACATAGATAGAAAAAGAAAAGAGGAAGATGCAGAGCGAAACTTCACCAAGGAGAAGAAAGAAGCATAAATAAGTCCAACGGCGCAATGCCACTGGTCCTTACTGATGGGGACCTAGATGAAATTGGGGAGAAAATTTAGGAAGTCATGGCAGAGTCATGGAACAAAATAAAGGATCGCTATGACTCACTCCAGACAAGTGTTGAGTAGAGTATTGCAGAATTAAAATTATTGATGCAAACATCCAGACAACCAGTGCAAATAGGCTAAGGACTCCATCCAAAAAGATTAATAGAGCCGACATTTGGGATGAGGATAATGCAGATACTTGTTGGAGCTCTATAGTTCGATTCTGCCAAATTCAAGCAGCAAGAAAAAGGTTGGGATCATGTCAATATGAACATGGCAGCGCTGCCCATTCCGGTATTACATGGCCTGCATTATGCTATTACATGGCCTGCATCAAGGCATCACAAATGAGCTAAAGGAGCGTGAACAACACACCTCACAATTAAATATTCATGTAGAATAAGAGTGCACTATGTTGAAGAAACAACTCGACCAAGCCATCAAGGATAAGGATCGGGTAAAACTATAGCAGCAGAGATTGAAAGAGGTGGTCGAAGCTGCTTGTGGGGAAGTTCCGGACATGGATGTCTACAGGAGGAATCAATAGAAGATAAGGTCACAAACCTCGGCCTTGCAGTTAAGGAATCAAAGAAGAAGATCATGGGTGTACAATTTGAATATGAAATAAAAATCAGTGAGCTACAAATGAAGTTGTATCCAGCCACGCCACCAGAAGTGCGTGAACAGAGAGAGATCAACCTAAAGACTACAGCGACATGCATCTCCGAGACAGTGGAAAAGTGTGGAAAATTATTGGATGAGACCATGCATATTTGGACTTCGTTGCAGGAAGATCTGAACGTACAAAAGATAGAAGATGACATCCATCATAAGAAAAAGTAGCTAGAGGAGATTTGGGCAATTGCAAAGACCTTTCTAGTCTCGCAGAAGCTCGCCAGATTTAGTGAAGCCAAGGCACTTCAGAAACAGATAGAAGAACTCAGAAGGGAAGAGAAAATTTTGACAGAGAGAACTCAACCATGGCATGATGAGGCTCTATAGCTTTCACAGGAAGTGGATGGGAAGCTCCAGGAGCTTCGACAAAAGGAAGAAGCACTGTTGCAAAAGACTGCAGGACCAGTGACAGAGGCACTACTGGAAAAAGTGTGCAGGGAACAGAAGCAGACAACAAAGATACTATAGCAGTACAATGTTGCCTACAACAACATCACATCAAATATTCGAGGCAAAGAAGCTTAGTGACTCAAGACAAGTCACTTGTGATTGTTGGGGGGCTGTTGGTTGTAGCCCAACCTGGCCTAAGTTTTGGTCAAAACTCTGCATTTTAGGGAGAGGATTGTGTGATACCACGAAGCTATGTACCGTGTGATGTTTTAGGGGCTTCGAGTGGGTCAAAGTCCCTACTTTTTGTAATGGGTTTGGGAAATAATTGATTGTTTTTAGGAGGACCATGGTATTTTTACAATACCTATTGATGTAATTAATATATATAGGAGAAAATATGTAAGTCAAAGTCATGAAAAAAATATAGGAACTATACAAGCATAAGGAAATATCTATGTAATTTGTTTTGGGTCTTGAAGGAAAGGCTCTGCAACTGAGTGCGCAAAGACCTAAAGTCTACAGTTGAGTGCCCAGACACCTGCAGTTGGGTGTGCAAGTCAAGGATTTGTACATTGTTCCAAATAATTAATATAAGAAGTACAATTTTGATGGACATAACTTGTGTATGATTATTATGTATCTTTTTCTTTCTGTTTAGTATTTTGGTTATATTTTACTTCCGCGCAATATTATTTATGGTTGTTAGTGACATGGTTAAGTAGATAATCCAACCCTGTGAAGTAATATTTGTATGTTAAAAGAAAATTAAAATACCACATCACATCATCCCTCAAGGGTACAGAAACCTGGTTCTGCATCCTCCCATAATCACTTCAGGTGAGACTGCAATATGCTTGCAGGTCATTGTCAAGAGGGCCAGTGATTGAGGGTCTTTGTTGGTGCACAATAAAATCTAAACCTGGGTCAACCCAAACTAAACCCAACAGTTATTTTACTTTTTGCAATTAGTGATTTGACAGTTGTTTAAACACTGCCTTGTTTTTATTAGATAGGCATGTACTTTGCTTGAGATGGATGGTATTGTTACATAGGTTAATTTAGTATTGTTTTCATACATTGGTATCACTCACCTCATCACCTTTTCACCCACTACTTTACATCTCTGCACACTATCAATAAGTTAAAATCTGCCTAACCAAGCTACAAGAAAACTCCAAGATTTTTTTTTCCATACATAATTTGACTCATTGAGTGTGCCTGAACTTGGTAAGGTCCCTTTTTCATTTTCACAACCTTCAACCACCTTTCCTCCCTTCAACCCACTCCTAGACTTCATAAAGTTTCTCTTGGATTTTCCTATAACAAAATAGAGCATCTTGCAATAATATGTAGATTACCTTAAAACACCTCCAAAATTGCACCAGAATTTTGTCCATCATCCCTAAGCATTCAAAAGCATCCATTCAACCTTGAATATGGATTTTAGAGGATCAAAGACCCCTTAGGAACTTTGTCTTCATAGTTGTAGTTTCCTTCTTGCAATTTAGGTTATTATGCACCATAAAGTATGATTGGTTTACCTTCAACATTCTTGAAGTATTTTCTTTGTCTTCTTGCAAGTAGAATAGGGTTTACTCCAGTCATTTCCTTTCTTTTCGAAAATTAGATTGGGGTTTACTTTCTACCACATAATTTTCTACAATTGAATAGGGTTTATTTCAGTTGTTTTATTTCCCATAAAGTAGAAAATATATATTTATTGTTCATTAAATTTTCTAAGAATTTCCTTTAACATAGTGGTCTTTGTGAATCTTAACTTATCTTCGCTACATCAGATCATCCTAAGTATAATTTATTTATTCTCATACATATAATACTGACACTTCTTATGTTTGTAAGAACCCTAGGTTGATAATTAAATTTGAGACCCTCAGCAGTTTCAACATTCTTGTTGCAATATTGAGGGCCATTAGCAGGAAAGGGACCAAGCAGTAACAAAGTTCACAAATATCTTTCATACTTTGCACACTAAGTTGGGTATCAAATACCGAGCGACATTTGGTTCTCAAGTATCATAGTTGTCTACACAAGTTCATCAATATAGAAATGGAGTTCCTAGACATCTCCTCGATTGGTGCAACGTATTAATATGTTGTCAAAATTGAGAAGAAATTTATGCAAAAGAAGTGAAAATTTGGATCTAGAAACTCTTCATAGCATAAGCAAGGCAAGCGCATCCCCAAAATGTATAACAAAGGATAGAGCCAGGTTGGACCACCCCAAGACAACCCTCGAAGCTGCAAATAAATAATGGTACTAGGAAGTTGAAGAAAGACACAAGAAAGTGGTGCGAGTTCCATAAGAGTCACACTCATAACACCAATGAATGTCACACAAAGTAGTCACTGGTGGCTGAAATAAAAACTTTAGAATCAGACGTAGGTTCTAACGCTAAACTAGACCTGGACAAGATAAAAAAAAAAAAAAAAATCATTGATGCGAAATGTAGTGCCATCGTTTCCACTGCCAATTTCTAGCCAAGTGAGTCTGAAGATTTGTAGGAAGGTGAGTGCCTCTTCCACTCACAAATGTGGGTCAATGGTGCTCCATTGTGTTTCATTGTTGATAGTGCGAGTCAAAATAACCTCATCTCATTAAAGGTCATTAAGCGGTTGGTTTTTTCGACAATTCCATGCCTGCATTCATATACACTCGGGTGGCTCCACCAAGGGCGAGATATTTGTGTTAGCCAACAATGTCACTTTCCCTACAACATCAAGCCTTTCATGGACGAGATATCATGTGATGTTACTCCCCTTTAAGTTTGTGATGTTATGTTAGGCCAACAATATTTGTGGAAGCAACATGTTGTGTATGAATTTAGACCTTGTAGTATTATTATTACTTTGAGTAGATAACTATATCGAATACTAGAGGTAGCCCCACCTATTGTTATTTCTTTGATAGCTATTGAGAAATGTAGTAATATCATCTCTCAGATTGTGAATTCTTCCTCTTGATTCGCTCTCAAAGCAATGGGAGGATTGTGGCCACATCCATGGCCTCCACATAGGGCTCCTCCAAGTAGCAGAGGAAATTGAATAAGGTCATCGAAGAGTATAGATACATATTATCTTCACCCACGAAGGTACCTCTACACTATTACATCAAACATTCAATTGACCTAACCCTCGATGCACCACTAACCATGGGTTTCCTACTCTTTTTGAGTGAATGCACAATCTCATGAGTTGAGGTGATTCCTTCTACAATATGTCTACCCTCAACCAGTCTAGTTTCTTCAGGAGATATGATAGATTTAGTGGTGACCTAAGCCTCTTGACAATAATTAATGATATGATTCTGTAGATTACATTACATAAGGTTATAGGTTTGAAACTAGCATTACTAGAATTATTGGCCTTAGGAATCAAAGTAAGAAAGGTTGCATTTAAGCTTGACCATACCTATTGAAGGCTTATTGACTCCTCTACTAGGGCTTGCATTTTTTTCCAATAAATGGCCCGTGGGCCTTGAAGAAGTCAATAATGAAGCCATCCAAGCCCAATGCTTTGTTATTGGGCATCTCTTTTACTACTTCCTTCACCTCATTGAAGGATATTTCCCTCATTAATGTTGCATTCTATTTCAAGATGATCAATTTTGGATGTGATTAGTTATCCTTATAATGGATTCGACCCTATATTGCCCATTTGCTAATAGGAGTTCCTTGTAATAGGAAACTATCTCTTCCTCAATGTCCTCATGTTTGATTAACCTAGATCCTTCCCTTGAGGTCAGGGAGATGATCCAATTATTATTTCGGTGCTTAATCATTGTTTTATGGAAGAAACTGGTGTTTTTTTTTCCCTCCCACTGGCATTGTATTCTAGACTTTTATCACCATAGTATTTCCTCTTGTTTTCTTCATGATTCCAAACCATGAATCATCTTTCCCTCCTCCTTAATCAGGTGTTCTATCCTACCTTCCTTAATAATGATTGCTTGTATTTCCTCCATGCACTCTTCAAGTTTCCAATTTTCTTGAAAGATGTTACCAAATTCCATCGGATTCCAATGTTTGAGCCTTAGTTTTAACACCTTCAAGTTGAGCTGGAAGGCTTGCATCTGGCTTCCCCCTGGATTGAAATCTCTTTCCACCACTCCTCCATTTTAGTCAAAATTTCCTAGTTTTGAACCCAAAAGCTCTCAAATTTTAATGGCCTATTACGAGGAACAATCTTCAGGTCAATATCTAATCTAATAGGGTAGTGATTAGATCTTAGGCTTGGAAATATTATGGCTTCCACAAATAGGTCTCTATCAAACAATTCTTTTGAGAAGAGAAATTACTCTAGATGGCAAGGCACCTGGCGCTAACCTCCACAATGATTGCCTCAGGTATGCATGCCATTGATCGTATCCACATCAACTAGATTTAATTCATGGATATTCTCCTAAAATAACAATGTCGTCAGTTTCATTCTCTTAATCCCACCCTTTTTCTCCCCTATTCTTCAGATCATATTAAAATATCCACCTATAACCCAGTATTCACCCTGGAAAATTCCTCACATATTTATCAACTCATTCTAAAAACCTTCTTTTCCCCCTGGAACTGATGGACCATAAAATGTCGATAACCAAAACCCCTCACCATGTTAGAAATACTAAGAGGAGGGGAGTGTGTGAATCAATATTTCATGCCCAATCAAAATTTACTTAACATCTGCGTTTATTTTCAAAATTATATTGAAACATTATTTCATTAGTAGCACATTATGTTGTAGATCTAAGCATATTCAATAACCATAAGAAACGTTCAACATAAGAGAAATTAAACCATAAAAATACAACACATCAACACATAGGGACACCAGATTTTTAGTTGGAAACCCAAAATGGGAGAAAACCACTGTTGTTTTCATCTTTGTCATATTTCTTATTATAAATAAAATCTTCTTACATCTTGCACCAGCACAAACTTTTACCAGTGCACAAGCTCCTGCCTAGGAGAGGCTACAACCTCCACAAAATTCTCTAGCTCTGGCTGGAAGGAAACTACTACTTCTTGTTTAAATGTATCAGCTCCTACCGAAAGCAAGCTACCACTCCCTCATTGAAGGCTATAACCCTAAATACATCTGTGGACCATGTTTTATAATATTTCACACTAGATCCACCTAGCTCAAACCAACTCAAAACCTATAGGCCATGTTTCATCCAATTCTCAAAATCGACCCACAACCAACAATATGCTCAATTTGAATAACTAAATACCAAGATGCTAATAACCATTATGAAATCTATCATTGATCAACCAAGCCAAATCTCAACAACACTGTCAAATTCCAGATCAAACTCTTTGCTCATCAACACTGTCAAATATCAATCCAAAACTTCTTTTCTCATCAATACCAAGCCAAACTCATCTATCATAAACATACTCATCAAACGCTTTGCTCATCAAATTCCAAACAATACATTATACTCAACTCAACCATAAACATACTCATCAAGTAAAAAAAACACCTCTCAACAAGGCTAAAACCCTCTCTGGATATAGAACACAACAAGATTCCATCCATTTCAACATGCGATTTCACTACCAAGACATTTATTTGCATAATAACAATAGAATCAATATCAAATTTGTCCTACTAGACACATCACATTACCATCGTCTTGAAGCAAAAAATCATAACATATAAATCTCATGAACCATCAAGCCACAAGAACTCAATCAATGGCAAAACTCTCTCTGAACTAATACAATCTCTGCATAATATGAACAACAACAAACTCAAAGACAACTCTCAATAAATAAAAGACAAGCAACATCATAAGTGTTTTTTCCTCTTTGTCCTACATACAAACTCTGCCAAACTCATGATCTTTACACATACTATCAATCATTTGTCATAGATATCTGCAAACTCATTAAGGTACTCATTTAAGGCCATCTCATCATATAAATATCTACTCTCTACTACATACATTTGATCCTCATGCTTACAACAACAAAAAAAATGTCTTATCATTAGTATCTCAACACAAAACATTATGTAGCATAAGCCATCTCTAAACACTAATCTCTTCATACAAAGACAACTCAAGAAAACAACACCCTGTATTCAGTCCTACAACAACAAATCAAGCAATATTCATTTTTCTCAAGCATATAGACCCAAATCAAATATCTTTCTGTCACTACAACAAAGAAAGTCATTCATTATATTATCACATACTATGTATAAGATGTTGCCACAATCCTCTATCTCTTCTAGACTTCTATCAATCATTTAAACCCTTGCATATAACTTCTGTCACACACATAGTCTAGATATTTCTAACAATATTATGGAAAGTTAATAAATAGATTCTCTACAAAACCCTTTCAAAAGTTATTGCAAAAATAGTCTCAAAACCCTACAATCAATTAGCTGCAATATAAACTTGTAGGATTACACAATCTATATCAAACATTGTCAAATGACACACTGGTAGGAAAACATTATCTATGTCAAGCATAAAGTGAATCAGTCAAATGTTAGTCTCTAGAAAACCTTCTTGATCCACATCACATAATCAAACCTCTGATCTATGTACTCTCGTAGTAAGATCTACAACAAAAACATTATGTTGAGCCCTTCAAACCTTTATCAAATCTTTAGATCTTAAAGAATAGACAAAGTAGTCAATATCTAATAGATATGCTTCAGATATCTCATTGAGAGATATATCTAAGCCTCCTCCTTGTGCCCTAGTGCACACCTATTCCAAAACAAAATCACAACAAATAACTTTTCAAAAGTGCACACAATAGCTGATCGATCTTGTTACACTAAAATTTTTCACCATGACTATTTGCAGTTAGTATGGCTCCATCAACAGTCATACTATCCTCCTTGGCAAGCCTCATACCTCTACTCTCCATGTCAAACTTCAAGAAAGAGAGAAAGTCATTAAAAACATATTTATCTCTAGGTACGCAGATTCTCTCATCCTTACCTGCGTGTACGCATCCCAAGTTCACAATACCTGCGTCCTTGCACGCTCTGTATGTAAACGGGTGGGTGCGTACTCCTGTAAAGGTCAAAAGGCGCAAGTTTCATCTTAAAAAATTTACTTGTGGTCATTTCTAGAGCATTCTAGAAGCTTGTTTGACGTGTATAGAGCGCCTCCAGATGGTTCATGTATCCCTATGAAAGAGGAACTTATCCCACCAAGAGAGGAGCTACCCCATCCAAAGAGGGGCTTATCCCATTGATGGTGGATCTGATTAAATTCCTCTAGAGCATTATAAATACAGGCATTGGGCCAAGAGGAGGGAGGTTGGAAGCTGAATATTCCAAAGGGTAGATGCTGCTGGAATTAGGACTTCCTTGTAGAAGCTTGTGAGGAGAGATTCCCATCCTTTCTTGTTTCATTTGGAAGTGGGTGAGCTTATCAAAGTAAAGGAAAACTCTTGCTGGACCCTGGGAGGAACTTGCACCACACCAAGGCTCAGGTTGTAATGGTTTCTTTTGTTTCCTATTAATACAAATAAGTCCATTCTTCTCAACAATTTGTTATTAATGAGTTGTTTCATATACTCCTTGGTCTATATGTTGAATATGTTTTATTTTATGAGATATTCATGTGCTATGTAATCGTTTAATTGTTAGTAAATGCAGGTTTCGAAGTGAAGGAGGAGCTCATCCGGATCGACGAGGCTAGACTACTACAACAGCGTTGGACTACAGGTAGGATCTAAAACACTTGATTTCTCGTGTGATAAATGCATGTTTAGAGAAGGATTGCTCTTAATTGTCTTGTTTGTCACTAGAAAGTCTTGGGCTTCTAGGGAGGTTGGTTTTGTCCGCAAGATTAACTCTTTCCGCATGACAGAAGGTCCTACTCTTGCTTAGCAAAACAAAAAAAAAAAAAAATTCAAGAATGATTAATAATTAATAAAGATTCATGATAAGTTTAATTTAATTTAATAATAAAGTTAATTCACTAAAGAAACAATATAAGTTTAAATGAATTCCTAATAATATTAATGTAATGTATGTAATTTAATTGATTAAGAATGTATTATAATAAAGATAATAAGGTTAGATAATAAGGATAATTGATAAATATTAATAACGAGGTTAATTTAGTTAATTAATATAGTATTTATAATGTAATAATATTTAAATAGATAAATAATTAAAATTGATTATAGAGTAGTTAATTAGTAATGATTATATAAATGTAGATTAATAATAATTAATAAGAGGGTTAATTGATGTATTAAAAAAATGTAATTTATGTAATACTGATTAGAATAATGTGTTTTAAATAGTATAATTAAGAAGATAATATGGTAAAATAAATTTGATTACTCATAAATGTGGTTAATAATGGGTTGACCATGATTTGCTAATCTTCCACCCATCATCATGATTAAGTTGTTAGGGTTTTTTTCAATCTCTAAGGCCTCTCTGATTTTTCTTTTTGAATAATGATCAATAGAGGCAATGACTTGGGCATTCTCCAAACATATGTGGTGATTGGTTATTTTTGAGTGTTCAACTAGAGCAGATTTCTGAGATCTATCATAAACGATATCAACATCATGCTCCTTAAGTCTGGCATGGATTGATCAACTAGTTTCCCCAATGTAAACTTTGCCACATCCACATGGTATTGAATATACACCTTTTCTACTTTTAGGACCGGCTTGGTCCTTAGAATGGTCTAACATTTTTTGTAAGGTGTTAGGAGGAGTGAAGGCAACCCTAATCTAATTTTCGTTGAGGATATTGGCTATCTTGTCATTAATTCCTTTGATAGATGGAAGTTTGATAGTTTTAACGAAGTCCTTTTTAATTTTATGTTTATCGTTATTTAAAGATTTTTTTTATAGTATTCATAACAAGTTTATCATTGTACCTATGATTTTTGAAATCCAGAGTGATATGTTCAAGTATTTCATTATTCAAATGATCATTGTCACATAATCTCTTGGCTCTAATAGCAAGGGTATTAATTACACCATTTTTTGTGAGGGGTGATGGTGAGAGTTTTCTTGAATATATTTATCAGTGTAGGTTTTCTAATGATATACCTTATGAGCTAACCCGCCATCTTTCTTTTTGGAGAGAAGGATGTCAATGAAAGGTGTTTCTCCATTCTCTTCCAATTCCATGGTGAATTTAATGTTGTCCATTTGGTTGTTCATATGGTCAAAGAATGGAATTGAAAGAGAATGGAGAACTACCTTTCCTTGACATCCTTCTCTCCAAAAAACAAGATGGTGGGTTAGCTCATAAGGTATATCTTCAGAAAACCCACACTAATAAATACATTCAAGAAAACTCTCACCATCACCCCTCACAAAAAATTGGTGTAATTAATACCCTTGCTATTAGAGCCAAGAGATTATGTGACAATGACCATTTAAATAAAGAACTTGAACATATCAGTCATGTTTTAAAAAATCATGGGTACAATGATAAACTTATTATGAATACTATAAAAAAGTATTTAAATAACAATAAGCATAAAATTAAAAAGGACGTTAGTAAAACTATCAAACTTCCATATATCAAGGGAAGTACTCACAAGATAACTAACGTCCTCAACAAAAATAACATTAGGGTTTCCTTCACTCCTCCTAATACCTTACATAAAATGTTGGACCATTCTAAGGACCAATCTGATCCTAAAAGAAGCAAAGGTGTATATTCAATCCCATATGGATGTGGAAAAGATTACATTGGGGAAACTGCTTGATCAATCCATGTCAGACTTAAGGAGCATGGTGTTGATATCATTCATGATAGATCTAAGGAATCTCCTCTAGTTGAACGCTCAAAAATAATCAATCACCACATATGTTTGGAGAATGCCCAAGTCATTGCCTCTATTGATCATTATTCAAAAAGAAAAATCAGAGAGGCCTTAGAGATTGAAAAAATCCCTAACAACTTAAATCGTGATGATGGGTGGAAGCTTAGCAAATCATGGCAACCCATTATTAACCACATTTATGGCTAATCAAATTTATTTTACCATATTATCTTTTTAATTATACTATTTAAAACACATTATTCTAATCAGTATTACATAAATTACATTTTTTTAATACATCAATTAACCCTCTTATTAATTATTATTAATTACACTATATTAATCATTACTAATTAACTACTCAATTAATAATTTTAATTAATTACTAATCATTTCAATTATTATTACATTAATAAATACTATTATTAATTAACTAAATTAACCTTATTATTAATTCTTTATCAATTATCTCATTAATTAACCTTATTAGATTTATTATGTATCTTTATTATATATTACATTATTAATAATTTAGATTACATACATTACATTAATTATTAGAATTCATTTAAACTTATTTTTATTTATTTAGTATATTAACTTTATCATTATTATTATTAAATTAAATTAAACTTATCACGAATCTTTATTAATTATTAATCATTCTTGAATTAATTTCTATTATTCATTAAAAGCCGACATAAATTGCTTAACGATTCTGGATTAACTATTATTTATCCACAAATATTGTTAAGCTAAAATGGGAATTCAAGATTCTTTGGTTGATCCCTTAAGCATGGGCTATGATGCTTAGCCCAAAACGTTGATAACAATAATTTACCATGTAGGTCTCCAAACACTTTCCAACAATAGTAATAATCAAATAAGAGAGATATAAAATACTTATCTTTTGAGAATTATAGGAGAATGTTATTTCCTCTTAATCTTAGCCTTCTTGCATCCATCTTGCAACTTGATCACCACTTCCATGACATCATCATGATGTCGTACCTTCCATGCATGAACTGGGTTTCTTCTTTTAGCAGAATTGTCTATCTTGGTCCAATTCTAGGGTTTTTCTCTACAAAACCTAGGGTTTCATTATCCTTCAAATTAAATGAGGGTTTACACATCCTAACTTTACAATTCTCCTTTCACATCGATAGTCTTTACAATGTGTATATCCAATTATTCAAAATGATAAATTTATTCCATAGCATATGATGACCCTTTCTCTTTAGGTTTTAACCCTGTACAAAAATTACCCGCAAACGAATTCTTCAAACAGAAAAATAAACAATGGCTAGAATAGAATAAAAATATACACAGAGATTTCCCCTGGATCCCAAAATCGGGACTACCAGATTGATTTTTTATTATTTTCCTTTCAATGTTCCACTACATATATATACATGCTGAAGCATTCATAAACCCCAATCCATTGACATTGGATTAGAACATAATCGTAGTTCCCTTGACCGGATCTACAAAATACCATGGTCATAAAACCATCATTACCAAAACCATGTGAAAAACCCATCAACAAAACCATGGGCAGGTCCACCCACCATCTTTGGGTCCACCCCCCATCCTTGGGTATGCCCATCCTTGGGTCTGCCCATCCTTGGGTGGCACTAGTCATGGAATGAAAATAAAACACAACCAACATTCTCCCATTTGTTGATTTCTTTCCACACAGGGGGTCACAAGATAGCTTAGTCATTGGTCTAGCCCTGCCACGCCCATTATTTCTCTACACTAAGAAAAATTCTTAATGCTCACAGACTTCATCAATGCATTTGCAACATTCCTCAAATTGTCCATCTTTAATAGCAACATCTTTTTGTCCTCAACCATATCCCTCACAAAGTGATATTGAACATCAATGTTATTTGTCCTCGAATGATAAGTAGGTTTCTTAGCCAAGAAAATTGCACTTTGATTGTCACAGTTTATCCTTATAGCTCACTCCACCAACCCTGTATTTGAAAGAATCTATACAACCAAATTTCTTCCTTTCTTGCATGTGTGTCTTCCATGTATTCAGTCTTTGTAATTGAAAGTTCCACTACATACTGCCTCTTACTCATCCAATTCACTGCTCCTCCAAATAGGTTAAAAAAATACCCACTTGTAAATATTCTTTGATCTAGATCTCCAACCCAATCTGCATCAACAAAGCCATAGATCTCCAAAACTCTGTCCAAACCTGGTCTTCCTTAGTATCATAGACCATAATCGTTAGTGCCACGCAAATACCTGAAAACCTACTTCATTATTGTCCAATGCTCCTTCCCTGTTTTTGACATAAACCTGCTCAATACTCCCACTGCATGTGCAATGTCTAGTTTATTACAGACCATTGCATACATCAGGCTACCAATTTCACTCGCATATGGAAAACGGGACATGTCCTCTTCCTCTTTTTGTGTCTTGGGACACTGCTCAACAAATAAATTTACACCTATAGGAATAGGAACATTCACTGGTTTACTATCCTCCATATTAAACCTCTACAATATTGTATCAACATACTTTCTCTGGTTTAACTAGAGCTTCCTCTTTTCCCGATCTCATTTAATCTCCATGCCCAAAATATAATTTGCAGCACCAAGATCCTTCATGTCAAATTTGGAGTACAATTGGGTCTTCAAATCCTGGATAATTTCTTTGCCATTTCCAATAAACAACATATAATCCACATATAAAACTAAATAAATAACATGATCACCAATTAATTTAAAATACACAGTGATCTGCTTCACTTCTGGTGAAACCAAGTCCCCATATATATGTATCAAATTTATGATACCACATCCTTGGTGATTTTTTAAACCCATACAATGACTTTTTTAATTTGTATACTAGTTCTTTCTTACCCTTCACTGCAAAGCCTTCAGGTTGCTTCATGTAGATCTCTTCATCCAGATCCCTGTGAAGAAATGTTGTCTTCACATCCATCTGTTCTACCTCAAAATCAAAAGCAACAACAACAAATAAAAGTAATCTAATAGAAGCTAACTTGGCAACAAGAGAAAAATATCACCAAAATTATTTCCCGACACCTAGGAATAACCTTTTCCTAGCAACTGAGATTTGTATTTATCCACCTTTCCTTTTGCATTCATGTTCTTCTTAAATACCCATTTGCTTCCAATGGGTTTCCTTCCACTTAAAAAATCCAATCAATCCTAAGACTCTTTTTTGTCCAAAGATTCCATTTCATCAACCATCGCCTCTTTCCATAGTTTTCTATCCTCTGAATCTAACGCCTCCCCGATAGTTCTTGGATCATCATCAATAATAGATAAAGAAAAATTTGAACATAAAGCAGATGGACTATACCTTTATGGCTACCTTCTCTCTCACACTGATCTTCTCAAAACTAGAGTTTGTGGCTCTTCCTCTTCAGATTCATGTTCTATTGTCGAGTATGATTCTTCCTCCTTTAGCTCAAACTCTATCTTCTCAAGTTCCTTTCATAGGACTTCATGTTTAATAACATTTTTCACCTCTCTAAACACCACATATCGGCTGTACACAACCTTCATTTTTTCTGGGTTCCAAATCTTATAACCTTTTAAACCATCCTTATACCCAATGAAGATGGATCTTTCATATTTACTATCCAACTTAGCTCTTTTCTCCTTTGGAACATGTACATGTGCATCACAGCCAAATACCCTCAAATGTGAAATAGAGGGTTTCTTACTCATCCATACCTCATGTCGAAACTTATCCTCCAACATTGATGAATGTGATCAATTAACCAGGTAACATGCAATATATAATTCTTGTACCTGAAATTCCTGCCCTAATCCAATGCCATTGAGCATGCTTCTTGACTTTTCCATCAACGTCTTGTTCATTCTTTCTGCAAATCCATTTTGTTGAGATGTGTATGGAGTGGTCTTCTGTCGTGCTATACTACACTTCTTACATAACTATTCAAATTCCTTCTTGCAAAACTCTCCACCCTTATCTATCCTCAACACCTTAATCTTCTATGTCTAATTTTCCACCAAAGCCTTAAATTCTTTAAATATGTCAAAGACTTCAAATTTCTTCCTGAGGAAATATATTTATGTATTCCTCAAGAAGTCATTTATAAATGAGACATAGTACACAAACTTATCCAGTTATGGAACCGACACAATTCCAAACACATCACTGTGCACAAGCTCTAATATCCCTTTCACCCTCTTAGCACTAGAGGGGAAACTGTTATGAAACTAGCTCAAGAAAAGATAGAAAAGATAAATCAACGCCTTATAATTCAGCCTCTTCGAGGGGGAAACCTCCTTTACATTACATAAATGAACAATTCTTGGATGATTCTAATGATAAAACCTCCTTTCTATATATAGGAGTCTAAGGAGTCACAATATAACCCAGCCAACCTAACAATAATAATATAAAGCCACAAAAATAACAATAGAGGGATTCTATGGGGCCCAGTGATAACAATATGGGGACAATAGGGGCACAACAATATTAATAAGGGGTACAAATACAATAGTAATGGGGTAATCACTAGTATTATAGGGACCCAACAATGTTAACCGAAAATCTATCGGTCTCATTCGATGTCACTAGAGCCCCTTCCAGCAACACTATTGTGCTTTCCATCCACGCGCGCAACATTTGCTCTGTTGCGGCGAATCCTACTACGAGGTGGGTTGAAAGGGTACCATCTTGGGGGGGCGTGCCTGTAACTCCTGCAACTGCACTCTGAGAGCCCCCAACATAGCCTAGTGATCCTGCATGAAATCTTGAAGTGCCTCATTTGTGACATCGCGCACCATCTTGCCAATGTCATGAAAATCACCCTTAGTTAGGGTGATCGGGTAAATGGCCAATTTCAAGGCCTTGACCTTATTCCTCAATCTTGCTCGCTCTACCAGGTGTTGGCGCTTCAACTATGTGGATGTGGTCCATGGGTCCACGCCTCCTTCTTCTGTTTCTACTTCCTCTCCTACCTACCCTTGCGAAGGTGTTTCTTGGCCTTCGTCCACCTTCATGATTGCTTCCCATGCTATTGTTGCTACTACAGCTTTTTCCTGCTCGGCTGCCTTCTATGCTGCTTCCCACGTTGCCTGTACCTCAACTGCTACTGTTTCCTTTCACCTTTTCTCGGCCAACTACATGATGCATAACTTGGCATCGTCTTTCTTCTTCTACACTTCCTCCGTTTTGAGTTATACAAGATCTAGGGCATGCTATTCCAGGGGCCATGCCTCCAAGACAGTGAAAATGGCATCGTCAGTGGCTACAAAGGGTAGATTTGTCCGCTGCTTTTTCGGATCCTTCCGCATCCTGATGTATATATTATGCATGTCTGCCTTAAACTTTGCAAACCATTGTACACCGTGGGTGAAAAGTGTGGCTTCCGGTTGATCCACATTCGGATGTTCATCTCCATGAGCACCCAAAAGATCTTGCTGTCACGTATTCTGGTAGCATCCTTCGTGGCCTAGAGTGAAGCGTACTTCGCGGCCTCCGATAATTCTCTATCAATTATGGGGAATTGTTTGTCCTCCATGTTGAAGCCTCGAAAATCGAGTCTGCAACAAGGGGGATACCCACCTGGTCCGGACCTTGAAAGCAGCTCCTTTTCTGTTTGGGATAGTGGGTCCGACTAGGGATAATGGGACCAATTTCTCAATTTGTGTGTGTTGATAAGAATTGATATTTCTGTTTTCTAAAGATTTCTAAGTAAAATGATTTTAATCTAAGTCTAATTTAAAACATGCAATTGTATTCTGAAGAACATAAATATTTAAGTCTAAAACTAACCCAGGATTCACTTTTCACTTATGCAATCTAAAATAATTTCGAACAGCAATTGGTAATAAAGATCATTCAATTGCTACAAGAAAATAATTCGATAAAAATGAATTGTTTTGTATAAAAAGTTAGCCGAAACAATTGTGAGAAGCATATCGTATAATAAGTCATTCATATATTGAGCATAAACATAATAGTCATTATCGTACAAAAGTGCCAAATAATAACTCAAACATTCAAGCTTTCATATATAAATAACAGAGCATAAAATATTACTTTGACACACAAGCAGAAATCATTAAGAGATAAAAGTACCATTGATAACAAGTTCTACTCATGAGCTTCAGCAATAAAGATTTATCTCTTCCTAATTCAACATCTACTAAGAGTACAAAAGTGCATTTCACTAGTAGATATTAAACACAGATATCAATAAATATCATTCTATTCATTCATCAAAACCTCCTCTGAGGGTGCAAAAGTGCATGTTTTGAGGAGATGTTTTTGACAAATTTCAAGACCCTTCTCTAAATGCATGAGAGGGGTTAAAATACTAATTCCTAAATACTAAAAATAGTTTATTACAAAAATATAGAAGGGGGTTCAAATGACCATCCTCATCTAAGGCAAAAATAAATCAAAATTAAAACTAAAATTGAATCTGGAAATTAACTATCTATGTATCTGTTCTCTGAGGTTGCAAGCATTCAGCATCAGATTAAGGAGCATCGGTTGGCTATCCTCCAATTTTAGTTGCCCTATGAAAATAGAATCGGCAAGTGTTGGCGCTATCATCTCAGCAGATTTTGTAAGGCATTTGAGAGTCATGCATTGACTGTGTGGTTTAACCAAGTACTGCCAGTAAGTATCACAGTTTAACTTGGTTAACTTCTTAATGGACTCTGCCCTTTCCTCAACTTTCTATCTCCAGCTTATCTGCAGTTGTTGCGCCTTTGCGAGGAATCCGGGAGCAGTATCTGAAATGAGGTTTGCTCTGCGAAGGTTTTCATTGACACAGTCAATGAGGTTGTTTGTCGCTGTAGCCACTTCTTCTGCTGCCATGCATTGAGTGCTGAATAGAATCGCTAGATTTCAGCCAAATCCACTTACCACCTAAGGGTATGCCTGATAAATATCGTCAGTTTTGGAGCGTGGGTCCCACCTTTAGTCTTTAGCACTTTTCCCCACGATTTTTCGGCTTACATGCGACCGAGCACTCGGGGGCCACTAATCGCACATCAGAAATTGCCTCCTTTCCTGATCCAGGCTTCCTAGGTGCTATTTTTCGCCTTCTGCACGGTCTCGACAGGCCTTGGTCGGCGCGCTTTGCTCTTTTTTAATGTTTCTTCCCTTACCACCTAGTTCTTGGTGCACTCTGCCAAATCTTCATTTTCTTTGGTAAACTTCTCCACGAACGGCTTGTTGTAGGTTGTCCGTGGCTTTGGTAGATGATACATAAGCCTTAAATATTGTGCAATGAATGACCCAATGAGGTCTTGGCCTTGAGTCTTGAATTGTCTGTCTATTATATCAACACTGTCTAGTACCCACTTGACCATGTCTGTGTATGGAAGAATCTTCGGTCTTGTCGCTATTTGGTGCAAGAATGAACATGCAAGTTCAGTGATTGATGCCTCAGATGACCCACGTGAGTCTGTAGTTGCTTTAGCCTCCATAGTTCTTGGCTTTTCTTCTTCAAGCAGATTGTACATGCCTTCCCAAGTAGTTATGTCAGCATCTTTGTTATAGGTGGTGTCTGTGTATGAGGGCGTCATCTCTTTGTCTTCTGCAACCAGAGCTTTTCCCTTATTTCCCATTACGTTCTGCACACTGCTGCGTATATTACTCTGCTTGCCGCTCCTGCAAATTTACAAGTCAAGAAAGAATAATGATAAGAGATAAAGTGACGGGAAAGCTCTTTAATTCTGAAATCATTCCCAATATACCACCCTACGTGAAATAACCTTTTTATCAGATTCAAATCTTATCTCATAAATGACCACCAACTAACCACTAAATTGACATTAATGCCCATAACTTGGTATCGGATTATGAGAAAAACTTTATTGAAGGATGAGCCCTGCAGATTTGTGATAAAGTGATTTTGCGATTCGCTGCGCAATATCACTAATCTGCTTTGTCAACAATCATTCATCATCTTATGTGTCAGCGAGATGCGATTTGCAAGATGCCTTATCGCATATCACTGGATCGGGATATTTTACCTTAGGTGATACTTGCGGCGTATGAAAGCTGCGATGTGTGATGTGTCTATAAGTCGTGTGATCTCGCATCACGTTTTCGCAATTTTGAAAGATTTTTTATATGATGTTCCCCATTACCCTTTGTGATGCGATGTTTTATTGTTAAGAGGACAATTTTATTTGGAACTTATCATAAAACTTAGTTTTTTTAGGTTTTGCGGGTGTTTTCCTAAGTTTATGATAGCATGTTTTATTCAAAGGGAAACATAAGTGCTAGTTTTTTTATTTTTTAGAAGGGTCCCCATTTATTTAGCTTTATTATTAAAACTAAATAAAAAAGGGGGTTGTTGTTGGCCACAACAATTGGCGATTCACCTAGGAAGAACCAATTATCTCTGATTATCTTTTGAATTTTCTAAACTTCAAAATAGAAATGTTTTCTGGAAAATTAAACTTTATTATAGAAATATAAAGTACATCATGCTTTTTGCTATCAATGGTAGTTTGTTTGTCCTATGTTGACTCGGATTATTTACTTCACCAAAGCTAGTCATTGTATTTACATCAGACATTACTTAGTTTATAAAGATAAAAACAAAGACTTCTCTGTATATCAGTTTTAAGTATGCTCATTTATTGTAGGTAGAGCCTCTGCTGCCAGTAGGCATTCATAGCCTCGATAGGGTTACTTATTACCTAGCAATGATCCTGTATCCTACTTGGAGAAATATACAATTTTCAAATATAAATCCATATCCACACTTGTTGTTTTTTGTTTTCTTTTAATTCTTAAAGAACAATGTCTTGGTTTGGTAGCCAAATTAGATAGTGCCATTCACTTGATTTATAACTTTGCTAAACAAGCTAGCTCGTGATGAGACCCCTTGTCTTTTGATTGCTATAATCTTGAGCCATTGCCCTGTTGTGGTATGCAGTTTTGGCAATGTCAGCAAGTTATAATATCTATGATCATGATAAGTTAGCTCATGATGAGACCTCTTATTCTTTAAGCTTATAGTGTATCATTGGATTATTCCTTGAAACTCGCAATTCCCTAGGTGGGGAGGAAGTCATTGGTTCCATAAGAATAGCTTTGGACGACAACTATAGAGTTTTTGGAAACAGCTTTTCTATAAAGAACCTTTGTTTTGTTATTGATGCTTTTCATTGACTGATATAAAACAAATTTTCACTAAAGGTTGTTTTTCATCAAAATTCGTAAGGTTGAAACTAGTAGCATTTTCAGGCTTATAGCATTTGACTGTATTTAATAATAATGATCAATTTTCCAAACCAGATCTATTTATACTAGTGAAAAAACAAAATCTAAAAGGAACACTAATATTTTTCGTGAATTCCCAAAGTTTACCATTTGCAACCTGTTTTATTATCAAAATAAAGCTATAAATACTAATTTACAAAAATAGAAGAGTTCATCTTCTATGGAAGTATTTTTTGAGAATTTGCCCATTAACAGGTAAAGATTCTCTTTTCCCTGCTAAATCTTGCAACGTGAAAGTGGATGGACCTATGATTTCAACAATTTGGAATGGGCCAAGCCACATTCGTTGGAATTTCAAATGTTTGCCTTTTTCCTCATGACCCTTATCCCATTTCAAAACTAAATCTCCAATTTGAAAATCTTTCCTAGATTCCATGCTTGAATCAAAGGAAGCCTTTACTAATGCTTGATGATAAGCATGTGTGATTTTAGCTTGTTCTTGTTGCTCTTCTAGCTTAAGGATCTGCAATTGTCTTAGTTGTAAATATGAAGTTGGTGTTTCGTCGATAAATTGAACTAAGGCCAAAGAAGGAATTGCTAGATGAGTTGGGAGAACTACTTCTTTCCCATAAACTAAATCAAAGGGAGAAGTGTCAATGGAAGCCTTCTGCGTTATTCATTCTACCCACAGAGCATACATCAAAGATTTGTGCCAATTTTTATGATTCCAATCAATGGTTCACTTAATGATTCTAATTAAGTTTTTATTCGTTGATTCAGCCAACCCATTCCCTTGTGGGTAATAGTTGGCAGAATATTTAAGCTTAAAACCTCTTTTAAGTGAAAACCCAGTTATAGCATTTCCAAAAAAATATGATGCATTATCAAACATTAAGGCAGAGGGTAAACCTGTTAGATGATCCAAAAATACAATTTTTATCATAGGTTATAAAATTAGAATAAAATAATTATTAATTTAAGATATTAAATTAATAATTATTATTCTAGAATGATTAATTAATGGAGACAATTAGAATTAGCATATTGTTGTAACTAGATATGACTCTCCAAATGTGTCGTATCTTAGGCTCTATTTTAGGAGATTAGTTAGCTAGTTGGTTTGAATAACATTTAATGTAAATGGACACTTGTTATTTAATAAGTGATCCATAATTAGTAGTTAGGACATGGAGCTTATAAATAGCTCATTGCAAGAGTGTTTGTGTGAGTTTGGGTGTAAGCTCTTGCAAATTCAATTATATAATTGTTTTTCTGATTAATAAAATCATGTGTCTGAGGACACTTCTGTTTCAATATGTGGTATCAGAGCTATTTTGGTTCTTAGGGCCTATTAAGCAAAGCGCAAGCAGTGTAGGGATATGTCGATCTTGTGTGATCATATCAGTGTGAGGATCTTTGATTCCGTTGTGATGGATGCCAATGGTGGAGACTGTGATTGTGCATATGGCAGACCGATCTTTCACGTGGAGCAACCGAGAAGCGTAGAACAACAGATCTGCGTGGAACATATGTCGTAAAACTATGATGCATCAGATTCCGGGAGAAACTGTTGCATGAGTGCTCTGGAGGAGCCGCTGCTGATGACAGAAGGACTGCATTGGAAGTTTTAAGCTCTAAGAGGAACGCCGTAGAAAACTGATGCTACTTCCTCCCAGCATCTGTTATGCCCCATGCGCATTACATACTTTCTCCCATGTATGTGAAAAGATGGATGAATCCGCTCCAGAGCCGACCTGATAGGATGTTGTAAGACTCAAATCTCCGGAAATCCATTGTAGCGAGAAATAAAGAAGTCAGATCGCCAGTTGGATGGTAGTTGATGATTTTCCTTCTGAGGCGTTGCGCATGGAATGATTCAGAACATAATCTTCATTTGGGTTAGTTGAATACTGGCGGATCCATTGTTGAAGGCGCATATTTGGAATCCAAAGGAGAGCCCTTAATAGAGTTAAAATCTGGAATTGGTATTTTCCCACAGATGACGAAATTCAGAGATAATTTCCAAAGTTAAATATTTAGATTTGAAATTTTAAAGGGAGAAAAAAGAGCCAGCTCTACATCATATAGGAATTCGATCATATGGAAATAAAAGGATCCATAATTATTTTTGTTAGTTGCCCCATAAATCTGATGCTGATTCCAAGGTTTTCCTGGAATT
>APFE030695010.1:69477-82326 GCA_000404065.3 Pinus taeda | reverse complement strand
TAGAATTAGCATATTGTTGTAACTAGATATGACTCTCCAAATGTGTCGTATCTTAGGCTCTATTTTAGGAGATTAGTTAGCTAGTTGGTTTGAATAACATTTAATGTAAATGGACACTTGTTATTTAATAAGTGATCCATAATTAGAGGTAGTTAGGACATGGAGCTTATAAATAGCTCATTGCAAGAGTGTTTGTGAAGTTCGGCTGTAAGCTCTTGCAAATCAATCATGTAATTATTTTTCTGATTAATAGAATTATGTGTCTGAGGACACTTCTGTTTCAATAAAACCAAACCTAGTGATTATGACTGATCTATGAAATCAATGATGTGTTCAGCATTAGCTGTCTTGAGCGGAACTGCTTCTACCCATTTAGTAAAATAATATGTAGTTGTAAGGATATACCTATGTTTTTTAGAAGAGTGAGGAACGATCTCACCTATTATATCCAATCCCCATTGATCAAAAGGTTGATTGATATTGACTGGTTGCAAAGGAAATGATGGTTTCTTTTGTCTCCCGGCAACAGTTTGACAAATTTGACATTTCCTTACATAGCTATGTGCATATTTAAATAGTTTAGGCAAATAGTATCCTGCGCACAAAATTTTATGTGTTGTAGAATCTCCCGCATAATTTCCACCTACTGGTCCATCATGGAGTTCCTGTAACACCTTTTCAGCTTCAAATTTCTCAAGACATCGAAGGAGAACATAATCACAATTCATCCTAAAAAGTACATCATTTATGAGTTGATACTGCTTAGCCTACAATCTTAGAGCTCTTTTCTTTATATAATCCAGATTTGAAGGAGCATATCCGTTCCTTAGATGAAATATGATATTAGCATATCTTGATTCAATATCGTTTAGGCTTACCTCATACATTTGTACTTCTTGATTTGGAGATGACATTTCAGAAATAAGCGATGCTCCAGCCAACATCTTGCAAAAGCCTTGTCCTTTTACAATATTTGTTGGCCTAATCTCAGCATCATATTCTTGTAAGGTAGTGACCTACTTTGCTCTCTTTTCACCCACATCTTTCTGTACTAAGAGATCTCTTACCGCTGGAAACGGCACTATGTTTTTTGTATGGGTTTTAAGAAGAAAGGGTCTAAAATATTTGATTTCTTTGAAAACAGCATAAGCTTGTTTCTTAACATCAGAATAATTTAATTCAGCCCCTTGCAGATTTGAACTAAAAAAGGAAATTGGGGCTTTTGCCTTGTTTTGATTAGCTTGAGTGAGTATCGCAGCATATGATTTATCAGAGCAAATGTATACAAAATAAAAGGATCAGAAAAATTTGGAGTCGCTAAAGATGGGGCATTAATAATCGCTTGTTTGATCAGATTAAATGCTTCATATTCGTCTTGGCCCCATTTGAAGAGTGAATTCTTCTTTATCATTGCTTGTAATGGTGACACAATCCTTGAGAAATCCGAAACAAAACTTTTAACAAAATTAATCTGGCCAAGGAAGGATTGCATGGCTTTCTTATTGTGGTTATTCGTCTACCTAGCTTTCTGCTTACATTTTTAATAATATTACTTGCACATTTGGTTTCTTGCACAAAAATAATATCCGGTTTTTCCTTCTGGACCTTCCTTTTTAACAGTTTCTGTTTTTTTTGGCCGTTGAGTCCTCTAACATTCCAAGAGATGACCTTCATTTTAATACATAAAGAATTAGGATCTAAGAGAAAAGGCTTCTAGAGCTTTCATCTTACCAGAGTTTAAGAGCATGTGTCCCATTTCTTGCAGTGCTTCATTATTGGATTTGCGCCCTCTTTTCTTCTTTTGTTTGGAGCTGGTGGTTGTTTGAAGTACGCTTTTTGTTTGGAGTCCCATTCCTTTTGCTATGCCCAATTTCCTGTTTTGCATCTCCAACTCTGCCTTTTGCTTGGCTATGAATATTTCATTAATTTTCCTAACTTCCTCTTCCGGTATGTTTTCCATCCCCTTCTTTCTCTAATCTTCCACCATATCTGGTAGATTAACTCCTTCCAGCCCTGAAACCTCATTGAGTTCCATTTCCTCACTACCTATGTCACTTATAAGCATTTCTGATCCTCATCTGCTCCTTCTGTGCCTTATTGATTATTTTCAGTGCTGTTTGGAAAATCCTCCTCCATTCCTTTGGTTGCTGCTTCTGTTGTTGTTATGTTTGATTCACTGGTCTTGTACTCCTTATTATGGTCCTCTCAGTCAGTTTCGGTTTCCAACACTTCAAAAGCATTACTTGTGTTACTTCGTGTTGCGCTTGTTTTGCTTGGTCGTTTCCTGTTTGCTCTCTGTTTTGCTCTCGGTTGAATGAAGGTGTCCCTGAACTTTCCTTCTTGATCCTCCTTGTGTGTTTCTACTACTCTGTTTAATGCACATTCCCTGATTAAGTGTCCATGCTCATGGCACTTCCTGCAGCAAAATGGAATTTTCTCATAGTCAATAGCTTGGAAGTAGTCCTCATCCCTGTATTCCAGCCACAGACCTTCATGCAATGCCCCTGAAACGTCCATCTCTACACAGATCCGTGCACAGGAAGTATATCTTCTTTGCAGCGTGGCCTTTGAATCTTTGATAAACGTCCCTAACTTGTCACCTATTTGTTTTAGAGCAGCAAAGCCCCAATAGTCTATTGGGAGTGCGAAGAGGCGAATCCAGACTGGCACCTGCATGAAGGTCTCCTTCTCTGGCACAAAGTTAGGTTTCCATGGTCTCATGTAGAGGCTCGTTGAAGCAAAAAAGTAGGGGCCTCCATCAAATATTCTGTCCTTGTCTTCTAAATTGGGAAAAAACAACTGTGAAAAAACCTTTTGCTCCAAGGTGCAGACTGACATCTCCTTTGGGTTTCCATTGTTGTTTTATCCATTGACATAGCGCTCTTTCTGTTGGCCACAGTCCCATGAACTTGCAGATCACTGCATGTTCAGTCATGTGGTCTCTATAGGCTTGTATTTCTGGGTTCGTTAGCACCACTCTTAGGACTTCTGCCACTTTTGGTTTGCATGGGCCCTGAGTGGGTTTATCAGTGAGATTTTCTTGTGTGTTCTTCCTTGGCTTGTTTTCTTTCTCTGGAGCGGTTTTCTCATTGTTTTCTTGCTCCTCTTGGTTATTCTCCTGTGCGGGATTGGCTTGCGTTTCCTTTGCTTTGCTATTACTGATTTCTCTTCGGTTTCCCTCTTTCCCTTTTAGCTTATGAGCAGACTCTTCCACCTTTTCCCCATTTTCATTTCTTTCCTTGCTGGTTCCTACCTCTGGCTTTGACCTTTCATACCCTAATATTTGCACCCTTTCCTGTGCTGGTTGTTTATTCATGATTATCTGTTTGTATGTGGGGGTCCCTATGGACCCCTCCTTTACCATCTGTCGGGTCAGGATCTATCCCCTTCTGAACAGTTCTGCCACCCTGACCTTGTTCCTGTCCAGCTTCAAACCCTAGGTATGAAAACCCGTGAACTGTTTCCCCAAAGTGTATCTTATTCATGGATAAATGAAGAATTATACAAGACATGACCATATCTCATCATCCGAAGGTGTATAAGAGAAGATGAAATATCTGAAATACTAAAAGCATGCCATGATGAACCATGTGGGGGTCAGTTTGCTGATAAAGAACTGCTTATAAAGTCCTTCTCTTAGGATATTATTTTCCTTCCCTTTTTAAGGATGCTAATGAATATGTTAAGAGGTGTGGTAACTGTCAAAGAATGGGGAAACCTGTTCCTTCATACGAAATGCCACTACAGCCTCAGGTACTCATCGAACCCTTCGAAAAATGGGTTATGGATTTTGTTGGACCAATTAATCCATCTTTAAAACAAATATATCTATATATATATATATATATATATTCTTGTATGCACTGATTATGTTACTAAATGGGTAGAAGCGAAAGCACTTTCTTTTGCTACTAAAAATGCTATAGTTTTATTTCTTTTTGAGGATATTTTTACTCATTTTGTTGTCCCAAGAGAAATTGTAACAGATCAAAGAAAGAAATTTACATCCACAGTAGTGCAAAAAATAGTGGAAGAATATAAAATCAAGCATCGAAAGTCTACTCCATACCATCCACAAGCTAATGGACAAGTAGAGTCTACCAACAAAGTGATTGAAGCAGTACTCACAAAGGCAGTTCACTTGCACAAAAGGGATTGGGCAGTAAAGCTTCAAGAAGCTTTATGGGCCTATCGTACTACATGGAGAAGCACTACAGGACATACTCCCTATGAAATTATTTATGGGAAACAAGTCCATTTCCAATTGAGTTCTAGATTCAGACCTACAAGACAATAGTCAAGTTGGGACTTAACTTATCAGAAGTAGAAAAGCAAAGAATGGGACAACTCAATGAGATTGATTAAACAAGGCAAGATGCTATCAAGAAGACTAGTTTATTCCAGCAACAAAGATCCAGATGGCATGATAAATACATCAAAGAAAGAAAATTTCAGCGATGAGACTGGGCATTACTCTTCAATTCAAAGTTCAAAATTTTCCAAGGAAAATTTCAAACTCACTAGCTTGGGACTTATGAAATTGAAAATGTTTTTGATAATGGAGCAGTCAGAATTAGGACTATTGATGAAGAAAAAATTCATCTCATAGTGAAAGGACATTGTTACGAAACCAGCTCAAGAAAAAGATAGAAAAGATAGATCAACGCCTTAAAATTCAGCCTCTTCGAGGGGGCAACCTCCTTTACATTACATAAATGAACAATTCTTTGATGATTCAAATGACAAAACCTCCTTAATTCTATTGGGATCAATATGGATTCCAGATTTTGATACTATAAATCCCAGAAGTTTTCCTTCACTTAATGCAAAAAGGACTTTTTTGGGTTAAGTGAAATCCCATACCTTTGGCAACATTGGAAGATCTGTTTTAAGTCTCTAAGGTGATTACCATGTTTTTTAGAATATATTGTTATGTCATCCAAGTAATTCACCACTAATTTGTTTACTAATCCCTTAAATGCGATGTCCATGGCCCTTTGAAATATGGCGTCAGCATTAATCGGACCAAACGACATCTTTTGATATGCATAAGTACCCCATTTGGTTCTGAACATAGTTTTTAGCTTATCATTAGGATGGACTAGAACCTGGTTGTAGCCAGAGAAACCATCTAAAAAGGACATTAATCTTGATCCTACAACTGCTTGCAATATTTGTTACATAGGAGGCAGGGGAAATTATCCTTTTGACAGGCTTTGTTAAGATTTCGAAAGTCAATACAAATCCTAATATCTTTGTTTTTTCTAACTGGGACCATATTGGAAACCCATCTAGAATGTCGAACGGGAAAAATAATTTTGGCTTTCAATAATTTATTAAGCTCAAATTTAATCTGACTTTCCAGATTAGGATGGATCTTTCTCAACTTTTGCTGGACAGGTTTTCATCAGCTATCATTGGGATAGTATGTTGAATAATCGAAGTGTTGTAAGTCCTAAGTTCATCGTAGTTCCAGGCAAAGACACTTGTGTATTTTTTCAGGAGCCAAAAATAAGATAATTTTTCTTCTAGGGCTAGGCCAAGACCTAGGTTGATATTCTGTGGCTTGGTATCCATTCTTAGATTTACTAATTCATAGTTTAGAGGTGAACTCTGAAGTTTTGAATTGGTATATCTTTTAAACCGGTCTTTCAAATCATATAGGTCTTCCAACTTGACTACAGATTTTGGTATAGCATTATTATTGCTTTCTTATTGTAACTGCTGGTCATGTTGGTCCTCATCAATTATCTGATTAGTGTCAGATCCTTTCGATGTCAGGAAACTCACAATATCAGGATCATCATTGAAAATTCTCTAGTTTGTAACATTATCAGGGATAGAGGGCCTAAAGATCAATTCTATTGAGAACCTGTCTGGGCTATAGTCTTCTCAGGGGATGAGCTTGGAGGCTACATTAGCTAGGAGGTCAGCGCTAGCATTTTGGAGTCTAGGAATAGGTGAAATATTAAATGCTATAAAAATTTCAGTCAGATCTTGCACTAAAGATTGATAATGCTTTAAATGACCTGATACACAATGTATAGTATTTTGTACTTGTTTAATAACGATCTCAGAGTCTCTGAAGACTTGTAGATACTTGATATCTAATCTGATTGCCTTGTACAGTCCTTGGACTAAAGCTTCATATTCTGCAGTGTTGTTTGTGCAATCGAACTCAAGTCTACATGTCAGCATAGTTTTGTTTCCCTCTGGACTAACTAAGACACATCTTGCTCCTGCTCCATCATTAGACTTAGATCCATCAAAAAATAATTTCCAAAATAAAGATTTATTTACAGGACTGTCTATAAAATTAACACATTTAGAACTATCTGTTTGAGAAAAATTTTCCTCTTGAAACAAAACAGAATGTTCTAAGTAAGGCGAAGTATGAGCATTAAAATTTCCTAAGAAAGAGTCAACAGAATAGTTGCAAATTATATTGTTGCTATATGCTACAGGTTCATTTTCTCCTTCCAATTCCGTCACTATGTATTTTGGTGTCTTTCTCGCTCAACCTTTATCTGATTCGGTTTACCATTATAAGGGAGCCACATATGTGACCAGTCGGTCGCAAAGTATCCATGAAGCTTTTCATACCAAACCCTACTAAGAATTAAACCATAAAATTCGGGAATGTCTGCAACTAAAATATCAATAACTTGACATACCTTTGGATTAGATGACAGACTTATGGTAACTTGATTTAGTTCACCGATTACTTCAACCTGTGATCGGTCGAGCTGAACTATGCTACTGCATATTTTTGAGGTTGAAAGTTTAACTTTGCACATATTGTTTTAGGTAAGATATTAGATGAAGCTCCTGAATCTACCAAACAGTTATGCAAGTTTTTATTGAAAATTTCGTAAGTAAAAAGGAATGGAGGAGTATGGGATTTTGACCTACCTCCAATTAAAGCAATATCATTGGGATCAACTTTATTTGCCATATTAGTTGGACGTTTTCCCATCTCATGAGAAGATTGCGTGATTACAGTGGCAGGAAGAGGACGAATAACCTCCTGACCTTGTTCCTTTAGGCAGTGAAGCAACACTTTTAGGGACTTAGGAGCCCACAGTTTATGGACATTTATGATTGGGGTTGAAGTGCCCAAAAATGTCTATAACACTAAGTTTAATCCTGAAGCAGGCATGCTAGCAGAAGAACACATAAGCAACTTTATGTTATCGATAAATTTAAATGGTGTTACTAATGAAGATGTCGTTGTCCGACTCTTTCCTTACTCATTACAAGGAGCAGCCGGATCCTGGTATTTTTCATTACCATCAGGATCCATCACTAGTTGGGACATTTTTCAAGAGCAATTCTTGACTAAGTTCGACAATGATAGATCTATAGAAACACTGATCAACATTCTATCGAATCTAAAGGCTGAATCAAGAGAGCCTATCAAAGATTTTAACTCGCATTTCAACAAGCTTTTGAATAAAATTCCAACCACTTCCAAGCCTAGTGAAGAAGTTCGAAGTGAATGGTACATATCCGCTTTACCACCTAACATAGCTATCTTTTTTGACAGGGCTCCCAAGGCAACATTAGTTGAAAACATGAAGGAAGAGATAGCGGTAGAGAAACATATCTTAGCTTTAGAAAAGAAAAATTTTCTTGATGAAAGAAAATCTAAGAAGGTTACTTTTAGAGATGATCCTAAGAAAAAGCAATCAAAAGAACCATTTGATTTAAAAGGATTGTGTTTAATGAAATGGTTGACAATAAGAAATAAGTAACAAAGACTTCTTCAAAAAAGCCCTATAAGCCTTATAAAAAAAATCCTTCAACTGATTCAAAGCTGCTCAATGCTATAACAAATGCGGAATCAGAATAAGAGGAAGAAGAAGTTTCTAACGAGGAACCTACTGATGAAGATGAAGTTGTAGAAGTACAGGGAATGTGGGACTTCATTCTTCCAGACAAAGAGGATCAAGAGGTATTACCAGTTAGTACAAGAAGTACAAATCAACTCGATCCTCCGCAACCTAGTCCTAAACAGAAGAGCACAATCTCGACATCTAAAGATAAAGTCGCAGGTAAGAAATCATCACCAAAGGTGACTCAAACAAGCCCAGTCCAATCCGATCCCTCAAATATATCTAAAACACTGATTGTTTTTTATGAGATGGAGTATAATATCGTTGAAGATATGAAGAAGACTATGGCTAACATTACTTTTCATGAGTTGAGAAAATTGAAACATCAACAAACGCTGCTTATGAAAGAGTTATGTGCAGTACCCAAGAGACAGTCATGGTTGGGAGGGAGGTTTAGTGACTTGGTGGAATCCTCATGCAATCAAAATCCTCTCCTCTGAGGCCACCAGACACTTCATAGCCTTAGAATTTCAAGTGATAGGCAACTCAAAGACCTATTTGTGCATCAATTTCTACGGGCCTCAAAAGTTAGAAGAAAAATTAATTTTCCTAAGAACTTTATTGAATCTAAAGCTTAGATATCCTAGAGCGAAAGTAATCATAGGGGGGGATTTCAATATGATAACCTCACTATCAGAGAAGAAGGGAGGAATCAGGAAACTCAACAAGGATTCTGAAGCATTCCTAGATTTCATCATGTCAGCTAAATTAGTGGATATTCACCCTAGGAGTGGAGCCTATACTTGGAACAACAGAAGGGGAGGGGAAAGGCAAATCGCCTCTCGTCTTGATAGATTTATAGTATCTGAAAGTCTGCTGTTGGAGGGTGTAATAGTAGACTCTAACATTCTTCCCTGTGGAGGGTCGGATCATTGGCCCATATCTCTGATGGCATTTATACAGGGTACTCCTAGAAATAAACCTTTCAGGTTTGAGAAATTTTGGCTTGACCACCCGAACTTCATTCAACTTGTCGAGAAGTGGTGGCAGGAACCATTGGACATCAGAGGTACCAAAATGTACAAACTGCAAGGTAAACTGAGACACATCAAAAATAAAATCAAAGAATGGAACACAAAAGTCTTTGGGAACATATTCAAAGAAAAAGCCAAGATAGAAGAGCAGCTAGAGAAGATTCACAAAGATTGGATTATGGGAGATAGTGACCCAGACACTGCAAACAAAGAAAAAAAATTTAATGCAACAATGGCAGCGCCGGTGCCAACAGGAAGAGATCCTTTGGAAACAAAAGTCTTGGATCCAATGGCTCAAGGAAGGGGAACAAAACACCAAGTTCTTTCACAGATCGACACTAGACTATAGGGGTGTCAATAAGATCCTCAATCTCAAAAGCGAACAAGGGGATATCATTGAGAATCATCAAGGGATTTCTACTCTGCTAACCGAGCATTTCAACAGCATTGCTCAGGAACCAGCGATAGACAGAACAAAAGCAATAGCTGAACTCATCAAAACCATTCCCAAGACAATCTCTAATGAGCAAAACCTTGCTTTAACCAGAGAAATCTCCTTATAAGAAGTGGAGGAAGCGGTGAAGGATATGCCTAATGACAAAGCGCCTGAGCCTGATGGCTTTACCATCAATTTTTACAAGGAATGTTGGGAAATTGTAAAGAATGAGGTCTGGGAAGTGGTGGAGGATTCATGGCATTCTGCCTCAATTCTCAAATCTCTAAATTCTACTTTCCTAGCCCTTATCCCTAAAGAAGAGGAAGCCATCACCCCTGCAAAATTCCAACCTATTGCTTTATGCAATGTTCTTTATAAGATCATCTCTAAAGTCATAGCAAATAGATTGAAACCTATTCTTCCAGGCCTCATTTCAGAGGAACAATCGGGTTACGTTGAGGGAAGACAAATTCTGGACAATATCCTGTTGGCCCAGGAGATGATTCATACACTTCACTCCAGGAGAGTTGCAGGCATGATGATGCAACTTTATTTATCAAAGGCTTATGATAAAGTCAACTGGAATTACCTAGAAGCTATCTTGATAGCTTTCGGGTTCGCTAATCAATGGATAAAATGGATTTTAGCCCTAATTAAATCGACCAGATTTTCCATATTGGTTAATGGAGCCCCTGCCAACCAATTCTCCCCTTCACGAGGACTTAGACAAGGGGACCCTCTTTCTCCTTTCCTTTTTTTTATTATGATGGAAGGTTTAAGCAGACTTATTAGAAGCGCTAAGGAGGAAGGAAATATCAAAGGACTGCAACCTCTGCCCTCCATTCTAGCCACCACTCATCAACAGCTTGTTGATGATACAATGTTACATGGATCTCCAACAGTTAAAGAAGCCCGGGGCTATAAAAGGATCCTAAATCTTTTTAGCGAGGCCTTAGGTATGGAAATAAATCTATCTAAATCCACTATATTCTTTTTTAATACGCATTTAGCTATGCAGAAGAATCTCTCGAGCATTCTAGGCTTCCGAAGAGGCAGTCTGCCCTCAAGGTACCTAGGAGCTCCTTTAACAGATAAACCTTGGCAAAAATCTCATTGGGAGAAGATCATAGCTAACCTGGAGAAGAGATGTCAACACTGGACCCATAGGGCCCTCAATTTTGCAGGAAGGCTAGTTCTTACCAAAGCGGTTCTGCAAGCGATTCCACAATACATGCTCTCCATAATCCCGGCTCCCCAAGGAGTCCTTCAACAAATGAGAGTTATACAAAGAAATTTCTTATGGACAGGAAATGCAGAGAAGAGAAAATGGGCTCTAGTAGCATGGAACAAATTATGCAAAGCTAAGCACTTAGGAGGGTTAAACCTACTCGATCCATTCACGATCAATAGAGCCTGTGGGACCAAACTTTGGTGGAAATGGCTGAAAGAACCTAATCTTCAGTGAGCTAGACACTGGAAGGAGAAATACGCTCCAACGCATAGCATCCAAGATTTAATCAGAATGCAAGAAAATCCAGAAGGGTCCCCAATCTGGAACCTAGCAAGGAAAATCGGGAAATTATACAGGAGAACAGCTTCTGGGAAATCCGCAATGGGGAAACGGCCTTCTTCTGGGAGGATGCTTGGCAATAACTTCCCAAGTTAGAAAATGCAAAGTTTGTAGAAATGCAAAGAAACTTTCAAGAGCGGGGGATGTTAACGGTTCACCACTACTGGACTCCTCATAACAGAGACTCTGAATGGAGAAGCTGGGTAATGAGTGAAATAGAGAACACAAATGAGGAAAACAACAATGTCAGCAACCTGCAGAATATTTTAAATGAAAGGAAAATTAGGAAGGCGGTGGATAAAGACCAACTGAGATGGGGGAAGCAAGGCAGGGGTAATTTTACGCTCAAGGAAGCCAGAAACTGCATCGAAAACTCAGAGCAGATTGAAAAGATTTCATGGAGCAGCAAGGTCTAGGATTCCCAATTCTGGCCAAAAATTAGAACCTTCCTCTGGCTCCTAATGCACAGGAAAACTTTAACTTGGGAAAATCTCTGCAAGAAAGGTTTTTGTGGCCCTTCAAGGTGCCCCTTGTGCAACAGGGAAGAGGAGACTATGAACCATCTATTCAATACGTGCGACTCAACAAACACTCTATGGAATTGGGTGGAAAACACCATGCAGCAGACGGACAGAACCAGAGATTCCATCCAGGAGACCATTGAGAAATGGAGAGGTAATTTCTCCGGCAATCAAAGGGTAAATACAATTTGGAAAATAATACCAGGGTTCATAACTTGGACAATCTGGAAAGAAAGAAATAGGAGGGTATTCTTAAACGAAACCAAGAACATCAATCATTCTATAGAGATTATCAAACAAAATATAAAACAGTTGGTTCTTGTCAAATGCAAAACAGAGCAAGACGGCAAAGCTTCGAACAGAGACTTACGAATATTGAAAGCCTTTAACCTGGACAGGGGAGCAGATGTTGCAGCAGTGGATCACCAACAAGAGCTCAGAACCTCACCAAGCATCTGGAAGCAACCACCAATTGGCTTCCTCAAGCTGGATTTCGATGGAGCATCGAGAGGCAATCCTGGTCTCGCTGGCACTGGTGGCATTATAAGGAACAACGAAGGGGAAATTATGCATATCTACAGCAGGGCCTTAGGGGAAGGGACGAATAATGAGATGGAATTTGCAGCAATGGAACAGGGCCTCAGAATTATGAGAAACTTACAAGCGGGAGTTGTAGTAATTGAGGGGGATTCCCAGCTCGCAATCACAGCAGCCAGAAGAATGTATGCAGGAGCAAAGGCGAGTAAGGTCACGCAGCACTGGCATTTGGCAAAAGTGACAGAGAACATAGCAGAACACTTAGGGTGGCTAAAAGGTTTAGTCTTTCAGGCGGTACGCCACAAGGCCAATGCTGTAGCAGACCACTTGGCAAACGTCAGAATAGAGAACCCCACCAATATTTTGGACAGCTGTTGGTAGGACGTCAGCTACTCGGAATTAAAAAATAAATGTACCCTGCTCTTGAGGCAGAATTTGATGAGTGAAAGGTAGGATCGAGTGGGCGGGGTTCTCCACGGGCATAACAATATGATGATGATAATCGTGCATGCTGATGAGAGTATTAAAGGATTGCAGGAGTATGAAGGACGGACTGGACAGGAGCATTCAATGCTCAAGCAGGAGAAGGTAAGGCTCAACAGAACAATGATCACGAAAGAAGATCGCTGCTGATGCCCTTACGGGAGATGGGACACCTGGAGCGATATGAAAAAGAGTAGGAAAGGTGATCGCAGGAGCAGGACGTCGGATCATCACTGGAAACACAACCCATCAACCAGAAATAATGATGATAAGACGGGCAAGCAACAGGGAACTAGCCGGATTTTACCCGGTTTCTCTCGCAGCTCCATCTATTTAATCGTCAGCCCGGGCATCAGAAAGGTCATTGTTTCTTCAAGAAGCAAGAGGATTACCTTCTCCCTTATCCTCAGAGCACATAGCGATCAGTTAGGTG
>APFE030695010.1:20231-46684 GCA_000404065.3 Pinus taeda | reverse complement strand
TATATATATTTGGGAGATGTGTCAATATGTATGCAGGATGTTGATGCAAACTAGAAGATGACATGATGAAAAACCATCACAAAGGTAGTGATTTTGATGTTCATTTATTTATTTTTGAACAAATATCTAGATGGATTTATGCAGGGCTACCAAGGGAAGACTTACAGATGTCTTCCACCATTGGTGCACATGTAATAGGATGAAAGAACCTTAAGGAAACATGGCATGATGAAAGCAACATGACATGAAGGAAGGCTAGATATGGACTGATGGATCACTTTCTGATGATGACATGGCTGACTCGTGGATGAAAGTGATGGATGGTCGGTGCCCTATGAAGAAGTCCCAAACATGAAGACTTTTGGATAATCAAAAGAATTTCATGACATCATGAGGAGGAGTTCTTCAAAGCATTTGGTTGTCCCATCATCTCCACCTTAAGAGCTGTTGTAGGTCCCTAATTAAGAGGGAGCCTGGAAACAAGTTTCTTACTTGGAAGAAACTTGGAAGCAAAATTCCTAAGCTAAGAGACATTCCTTTATTGGAATAGATATGTCCTCCCTAATTAAGAGGGAGAGATAGACACACCATTCTTGTCTTCACTTGGGAAGACAAAATGGAGGATTGGGTAAACATCTGACATCTGATACTCTTTGAGGATGAGTTGGGGCATCCAAAATAAGAGTAGTCATAGAGGACCGATATTCTTTGAGGACTGGGAATCCAAGATAAGAATAGTCTTGGTGGAACACACCCTGAGAAATCGGGTGGGTATGTTCCGAGAGAGCCAATGATGAGGGTGTCTATACATCATTGGTCTCACAAGCATTGTGGTCAGATCTCATGGAGAGATAGAGTTGTTAGTCAAGGCCTTGCTATGTGACAATACTAGTTGATATGATGTTAAACAAATGGGTTACCAATCTGACTCTTCTTATGAGAAATTATTCAGATTGAGAATGACCAAGTACCATTATTAATACCTCCCTAGTTAAGAGGGAGTGTTGAAAAATGTAACTAGGTTCGGTCTTCATAATGACATATTGTGATTTTATGTAATTGATTAAAATAAGAAAAATAAAATTATTATTGTAATGCTTGTCTCATGGGTTTCATGAGCAAGGAATTTTATTTTAGTGATGGCTCCCATTGTGAGCCTTTAGGATTTGTCATTTAGTCATAAAATTCAACTTGAGTCCACGTCATGTATGAAGGACCCTTCTTGGGCATGTTACATTTTGTATGCATCATTAGATAAGTATAAATAACCCTCCAAGACTTGTCACAAGCCCTCCTCCAAGTCGACCTGCAAAAGGAAATGAAGATGGCTCTAGAAAGGCATGTCGGCCTAGTCTTGAAGTAATGTCAGCCTATTGTACATGGACAAACCACTATATATAGAGGTGTTCGACCTCACTTGAAGGAGAGTAGAACAAACATATGAAATAGAAAAGAAGAGCAAAGGAAGTAGCCTATATTCCGGTGAAGGAGTGAAGGAAGAGTAGCCACAATATCTTGAACTTGTTTTGGATGATTCCTCCCACCTGTGTGAAGAAGAAGAGTACAGTCAGGAGTAAAAGGAAGTTGAATTGTTACAGTTGTGTTTCAAGACCGAATCAAGGAAGAAAAAAAGATAATCATCAAGGTGAGTTGTAGTAGAACGTTCTTCTATCCAAGCAAAGGATATCAAGATATAAAACGAGGTCAAGTGTTGCAACCAGGGTTTCTAAAGGAGGGTTGAAAGGACCGGATCCGATCTAAGGGCTAAAATATGAAGAGTAGTCGAGGAAGGTGGGAGGAGGAAGGAGTTTGACTATCATTGACTCAAGGAAGAAAAAGTTAAACAAGGAAGCCTTGTGACTTGGTCTTGGAGTGACAAATAGGTGAAGGGTCTTGGTATTGCTATTCGTTAATTGGAATCTCTATAAGAAGAAGAATTTGTTCGAGTTTTCCTCTCAAGAGTGAGAGGTTTTGGCCCTATCTGATAGCCTATATTCCGTGTCTCTTGTCTCTTTATGGTTTATGCTTGGTAGTTGTTTCATGAAGAATAATATTATAATAACATAAGTAAAATAAGATCCTAATCAAGAAGTAAAAATCATTCACAAGCAGATATCTAAATAAGAGAAATCACCTAATATTGATGCCCTAGATTTCTCAACAACTTTTGTTGTATCAGTTAGAATATGTAACTACTATTTATCTTATATGTGTGTGAGATCATTTTTATTATTGAATTTATTGGTCATGTTTAGGTATAGTTATAGTCTCTACAAGGAGTTTGTTCTTATTACTTAGGAGTTTGTTTAGGCCTAGTCGGTTGATAGATTCTCTCCAAATAGTTAGTCTCCTAGATTTGGGTTACAACTATGAAGACTGCATGTGTTGAAATGGTGCTACTATGTGTGTTGAATTGGTGCTGCCACAATGATTATTAAATTTGTGTCATTGTTTCATAAGTGGGAAGCTACCTGTATCTGCATGTAACCATCATGCTTGCAATTAAGGAGACCAAACCAAGTGCACCTCACCTTGTGTCTTATGAGTTTTTGACTTGGACCATTGACAACTGCAACATGAATTTAAAGACTTGTAGAGAGCTCTCAAAGATTTTTGTGCAATAATATCTACTCTCCTACATCTTAACATGATATCAGAGCTGAAGGTTTGGGTTTGAATCACTCATGGGAGAGCCAAGAACATGGAGTGAGTAGAGTAGAGGAGTGTAATGTAAATAGTTTGTCCATTAATTGATGTAATTACTATGTTGGAGTGTGTTGTACCCATATCTATGTAATATGAAAAGGGCATATCACTGTAAGACATGGATAAGCATGCATACCCTTTATCACAGGTCCCAGATAATGACTTGATAAATTGTCTAGTTTGGTTCAGTAGCCTCTATTAGGGAGTTCATCAAGAAGTTGGATGAACTACTTACATGAAGGACTTCCTACTAGAGCAACGATTGCAATGGTTGGGTACCCATGCATTTAGGTGGATGGTTGTTTCTTTATATTGAAATCAACATTTGATGATGTTTGCATGATTGAGTTATGAGGTGAAAGTGCCAGGTTGGAATAGTGTTAGACATTGCTAAACATGAGGATCTTCAATGAAGTGTGTGCTAAGATGTATATGAATACCTCAACATATGAAAATTAAGACAAGTAGTTGTTAAGTGGGAGTGTTAAAATATGTAACTACTAATTGTCTTATATGTGTGCATGATCATATTTAATATTGAGCTTATTGGTCATGTTTAGGTAATCTATAATCTCTGTGAGGAGTCTATCCCTATTACTTAGGATGTTGTTTAGGCCTAGTTGGTTGAGAGATTCTCTCAAAGTAGTTAGTCTCCTAGACTGGTGTGTGGTTGAGATATACTCTCTACAAAGTGATTGAGTGTGTAAGATAGTTTTTCTATATTGAGACATAACTCATTTTATTCATATGTATTATTATTTGATGTGAATATATTGAGAATGATCCCAATTTAATTTAGTATCAGAGCAAGTCTAGGCCTAACTCCCTTTCGGGATGGCCCAAGTAAAACCCACAAGAGTAAAAAAGTAAATTGAGGTATAAGATAGTGAGAGAGAGTGTGGGCTACTGAAGAGTTGAAGGAAGAAAGTGTTGTGGAGCCAAGCAGATTGTTGTGTCTATTGTGGTCGTGGATACCAAACCAAGTGCGCCTCGACTTGTGTCCTACGAGTTTTGGATCGTTCATATTTGTGACGTAAATTTAAATACTTATTGAGGGCTTTGAGAGATTTGTGTGCAATAATATGTACTCTCTTGTATCTTAACACAATTTGTGTGATTGTTTCTTTGGTAGTTGCATGGATCTGTAAGACGAAGTCTCACTAACTTTCAATGCAATACATGTTAACATTCCATGAAAATTCAATGCTCAAGCGCACACCAGGCCAATTCAGAGCCTAATATAATTGATGAAGAGTCCTTTGGTAAACCAAAGGTCTCCCCATGTATGGAGAACAACACTTGGAATGGGTTCCAATTGCACCATAAGCTAACTTTGATGGAAGGTTAAAAAAAAAAAACTATAAATTCCAAGCCATGACCAAGCCTTTGAAAAGAGAAGTTGATATAATGTTATGTTCCCAAAGTTTTACCAAAATTTCAATAGTTTGTAACCATTTCATTTGCTAGCATTACCACTTTGAACAAGGTATCCACCATTGAAGAAACTTACTAACTTCTTGAGATCGATACAATAATCTTCAAGGGAAACAAAAAGACCCTAAAGGGAATTAAAGTAGACCTATCTATTCAACTCCACAAAATTAATTTTGTCCAATCACTTAACAAAACAACTCAAACAATTACCAATTAACCACACATAAATGTTTAACATTCTTTCCTTATTATACATGCCAATCTCAGGTTATATTGTTTTTAGTAAAAAACAATTGACTTTTAACTAGTTTTCAAAATTTTAAATAGATTTTATAAAGTCTATTAAAGTTTTGAAAAAATTTAAATATTAAACTTAATATTTTCAAAATTAAAAATAGATTTTGAAATTTTTTAAATTTAAATTTCTATTTTTTTTATTGTCATATAGCTGAAGTGACTAATTTTATGGGGTTATAAATAACATTTGTCGAATTTAAAAAATTAAAAAATAAAAAAATAAAAAATTATATACCACAAGTGTCATCATAGTACACATATCAATGTCAATATTTATGACTAAATTTCAATCAAATCTCATGAATTAAATATTTTATAATTAAAATATCATGACATGTTATCATTAAACTATAAAATAGTTAATACTTGTCGTCGCTATATACAGGAAGTTCGTGACTTGTTCTAAGTAGCTAATACTAATGGGTTATTTTGTTCTCGATTGCTTTTACTAAAAAAACTTATTAAATGTATGGAAAGTGCTACCACCATCATATCAATAGAGAAAACAACGTCGAAGACCATTTAGCAATGACTTGTTCTAAGTTGCTAATACTAATGAGTTATTTTGTTCTAGATTGCTTTTATTAAAAAATCTTTTTAAATGTATGGAAAGTGCTGCCACCATCATATCAATAGAGAAAACAACGTCGAAGACCATTTAGCTATTTTTATTGTGATTATTTGGATGGAAATATATATTCCAAGGTGGCCTTGGTAGTTTTAATAATTATTCTAAAAGTTTGTTGTTCGCCTATATGAACCAAAAGTTTGTTGTTCGCCTATATGACCCACTATGAAAGTTTCCATCCTTAGTAAATACTAGGTCTATATAGACTAATATTTTTGCTTTTTGCTTTTTATTTCTTTCATTTCAATGTTTTTTTAATGAACATTCTGTTTTGGGAAAAATACATTATGTTTTGGATTTATATTAATATAATACAAAAGATTTAAAAAATTGAAAAATCCACACAACATAAGTTATTAAATTTTATATTTCTAATAAATAATTATATTTTAATAACAATAATTAAAATTTAATGATCAATTTATTCACGATAAGTAATTTAACATTCTTCCAATTTGCTATTATTAATAATGATTTGAACTCGAATCATGAATTCACTTATAAAAAATAGAAGTGAAATCCTTCAATAAACAAAAATAACTTCTAGATCAATAAATAGTACTATGAAATCTCGAACCATCTCATGAATAATCAAATACAATTCAAACTAGGAGTGAAGGGCTATGGAAAATGCTACAACATATCTTTTTGTTATAGCAAACTCTAAGAAAATATGGTCTAAGACAAGCCCAATCAACACACTATCAATAAAATCTTAACCAACAATTATAAAAAAATAGCGAGCCACTTGGAATCACAATATGGCTATCAATTTCACATAAGAATGAAGAATATATATATGGGAAAAGGCCACTGCATTTCTAAGAAAACAAAAACATAATCAATATCCAGCTAAAAAATGTAATGAGTTGAACTCATCTATCCTTGAGTAATTAAAAAATAGAACCCATTGAACTTGAATACAACCAAAATGCTTAATTATTCTAATTTTGAATACAATTTTTAGCCAAATTTTGATTTTTGGCTATTTAAAACCCATTAGAATATGATTAACTTTAACTATTATACATTTTGAGTTTTAGTTTATTTTTAATTTGATCATACAATTTTTTTGGTCATACAATTTATGACCAAATCTTGGTTTTGTGTTGTTTAAGTCAAATTTGTAATTCCAACTAAGCTTGTAATTCTTTAAGACATTATTAAGTTAAGATTGCACAACAAAATTTCCCATGTATTAACCAAAAATCAATTCAAACTAAACCTATGATACCTTTAAAACATTATTAAGTTAAACTTGCATTACAAGATTTCTCATTATATTAGAAATAGTCTCCTAAACTAATATCATTTCATTTATTAATATATTAACTTATTTTTTATTATTATAAGAAATAAATACTAATCAACATCTCTACATATCTCTACATATTATACTTGTTTTAAATAAAAAAATAAAACACAACACTAAAAACTATACTGAAAATATATTCAATATTTTTAACAAATCAACCATTGATAAAATTAAATGATAATTAAATATGTTATTTTATGTTTTGATAATTTGATCTGCTTTCTCCGATCTTTCTATGTATTATAAAAAAAACTTATTTTATGTTTTGATAATTTAATTGGTTTACTCCAATCTTTCTATGTATTATAACAAAAAATTAAATCAATATAAAAAACACTGGTACCAAAACCATTAAATATTTGGTCAAATGTTTTTGGCAGATTAGATGTACACGGCAAGTTTTACAGTGTTTTATATTTGTTTTTGTTCTGTTTTTAAATCATTTATTTATTCTGTCAAATTTGACCAGAGACTATGGGAAATTTAGTACATCACTATCCTGATACTTTATAAAAATGATCGCCAATGAACGCAAAACTGAAAACTTTTATTTGTGAACACTCCCCCTGGAGGGATTAAACTAACGGCTTTGGTTGTGCCTCGTCTATATTTACTGCTTACTGCTCGACTGCGTACAGGGAAAGAGCTAGAAACTTGTTTTCTTTCTGTTACTTTAAGGGTTGTGGCTTATGTACAATAAAACCGCTGGAAAGCTACTTTTGGGGGTTTTAGGGTTGTGGCAATAAAACCACTTTGTATCACTGGGATTCAAAAGGATACACATTGTGCTTCTGGGGTTTTTGAAGGGTTTTGAAATGTACCTACTAGGATCTGGTGGGAAGGAATAATAGCAGAGATACACTTCGAAAGAGATGGTGTTGTGGGAGATAACACTCGCCACAGCCTACGTGCTCGGCCTCAAGCGCACGTACAAGCTTGCTCTCAGACTCCAACGCCGACTTATTACACAGAGGCACCCCGCTATTCGCCAGTTTGTTCAACGGTATGCACCTTCCTTCCCTTTCTCGAATAAATAATCCATCTAAATCTTCATGATAGCTATGCATCATAAACCTTCTTGAATTAGCCTTCATGATGATCCTTAATGCTCAGGGTAAAAAATTTGGCATCACAATTTTGCAGTCATAGTCTTCTCTATGTAGGTCTTATTACTGTAGGAAATGAAATAAATATATCACAAAATGCATTTATTGGGCATAAATCATGAATATCATGCACAATCATGGTCCGACTGGCCATTGAGGTCGTGCCACCCCAGAACGAGTTCCAGGTTTTTTGGTACAAGATCAACACAGACCCATCTAAAGTTGGGTTTGATATCTACCTCCAGGTTGTGAAGGTTGAGGTTGCATATGTCAAGGTGCATATTTGAACAAGGTTTTGATGGGCTGTGCTAATGTCCATATTCAATACACCCAATGCATTGTCTAGATTTACTGCATCATTACATGCAGGAAGCGTTGATAGGTCACCCCACCCATATTTGAGCTGTAGAATGTAACTCGTTTCTGTCGGTGCTATTAGGACATTCTCCTCGTTATATAACTCCATATCTTCACACGACATCATTTTTCAAGGATACGTAGTGAAGTTTAAACTGATAACTTATCCAGTTGCCAGTAGAAACCACAGATCCATTCAAGCAATCAATTTCAGTCTAATGCTTATGAAATCAACCCTTGCACTTAGGGTAGATTACGTTTCATAAATGTATTTTACCCTAGTGGCTAGTAGTCCTCCAAGATCCCCTTATTTTGATCCTTCCTGTGCACTCCATGGGTAAATAAGGATTCAAAACAGGCTGAACTTGCTCTATCGCCCGAAGCAATGACATCAACATAGAAAACATAACCAAGCAGCTTGGTTGTAGAATTCTGTTAGGGTCATTTGGGAACTTTCTGGTAATGGAGTGAGAGGATTACATACATTATTGATTTCTTCAGGGCCCATGTTAACCAAGAAAAGACCTGCCGCTGAGCCATGGCAATGAAAACATTTGGGTTTTTCCTTATTGCAAAGGAAGGAAAGGGGCGCACAGGTCTTCCATGTATGTGTGGAGAAACAATAAGCCAGGAAAGGGATTTGTGAGTTGTCTTCGTAAAGAAAAAGCCATGTCTTCCTGCTGGGCCATGGCTCCTCATTAAATAAACCAGTTATGAATTTGGTTTAAGTATATAGGGCATTCCATTCATTGCATACACTGTGGACTCTACAGAGGCTGTCTTGTGGCAGAAATGACGATATCTCATTCTATAAATCCATAGAGACTTCACACCACCAGAGTAAGCAATCCTTCAGCTTTATAGACGGGCAAGAGAGATGGAGTCTTGAGTGCACACAGAACGGCATGAAAGAGATGGAGCAGGCAATTTTTTCTTTAAACCGCGAGTGCTTCCTGACAGTGGCACCAACAGGTGTGAGAGGAAATTGGAACCATTGAAACGACTGACAGAGGAGACAGGCACGTGGGAGTAGAGAACCACGAACAATGGAAACAGGCACGTATTACCAGATGACAGAGGTTTGATGCTGCAGGAGAAGCAGAGCTTAGAATAGTAGAGGGCATTTTTGAGCAGTGGGAATCATGAAGTTGAGTGAATGCCCTGCTTTGTTACCACTGTCAGACTGCACCGGATTGAAAGATATGCATGAGTTGCATTTTATTGAAGTGATACACATATAAATACATGTTTATGATGGTTGGATTCATCCTTCGGAGGTCTCTTGGACTCTTGATGATGGTTCATATATTCCTCACCATAACCTTAATGGATTAGGTATCTAACATGGAGGAATCCCATCGTTCTGTTTCTAAGTCAAGATCAATCTTCTCCAGTTGAAATGAGAGTACTTGTACTGAAATGATGGCTCAAATCCACTATTAAAACTCTTTTAATTAGACTAAGTCTTATGTCTTCTCAAATGGTGGCTTGCACGTGTTGAAAATTTAAATTAACAAGGAAAAATTGTGCAATGGAGAAAGGAGAAAGAAAGAGGAAACTGATAAATTATCCCTGATTACCTCCACCTATATATACATATTTGTAGCCTTTCTGTAGGTCTAGATGTTCCTAACTGAACAGTATGCCTTTCCTAATGTTTCCACTTCTTAATGCACATTAGCTTTGACCCCCCCCTATAAATCTTCTTACCGTGCGGGCTTTTCCTTTGAGCTAGCTTATGAGGATCTCCACCTGGCACCCACATACCGTCTATGACGGCTGCTTGTGCCAGGTAATTGACTGATATGGCCCTTGCAATAGCCACAGGGACTTCTAAGGTTGCTTTTATTATATGTTCATTATGCTTACTGAGATTTCCTCTTATTTAGGGCCAACTTGACTTTCATTCCTTTTTCTGTAGATCAATTTCATTTAAGTTGTCTTGGCTGTCTATACGGTGATTTGTTTTTATTACCACATTGTTAACTTTTTGTAATTGGTTATGTCATTTAGTTTTCCTGTAATAGGTAGAACAAGGGCATTCCCTTTGATTATACATTTTCTTGTGTGTTGGAACCTTCCTTTTCCTTGAACATAGATATTCTTTTGTTTGAGACCATTATACCCATTACCTGTGCATATCAAAGATTTCTTTTGTTTGTTTTCTATGCACTAGCTACCTTCTTCTTTTGGTTGGATTTATGTGTTGTGCTTGGAACTTGTCTTGCTTTGGCACACTTCAATTAAAGGAAGGCGGTTGAACGACGCTAATGTTTTTCTTATTTATATTATTCCTCATTTTGAGGTTGATGCATTTGTTTTCTCTATCTGTTTTGAAGTCATTGACTTTTCCTACAACTTCACCTTTTGTCCATATATTGCCATTCAATTTTTGATTGGATGTTCCCTGATTTAGAAACAATTAATTCAAACCAATCTAAGTAGCTCTCATCACAATTTTAATAATTTTATGTCATTGACAAAATGTACAAATAGGTGTTGATTCTTGAATACATGTCTCAAAATAATATAAGGCTAACAGTTATATAGTTTAGGTTCTTTGACTTTCATGTTTTACTCAAATGTTCAAGGATGCAATCTATGCATATGATCACAAAGTTGAAGCAAGTGCACTATTCTTTCCTTTTTTAAAACATTCTTATAAATTTCTATTAATGAAACAATAACATACAAGAGTTTCATATTCATTAACATGTTAGTTTTTGTAGCATCGGATGGTGTTCTAGTCTCGACAGTTGCCATAGAGGCTAAGAAACACTAGGACTCCATAATCTAGAAAAGGTTTTAGGAAAATCCACCTAGAATTTAATTAAATCAAGTTAATTAATTAATAATTAAATTAAGTTAATTAATCAATAATTAAGTTAAGTTAAGTTAATTAATATTAAGTTAATTAATCAATATTAAATTAAGTTAATTAATCAATAATTAATAGTGATTAATTACGGTAGGTGAGATTTCTCTAGGAACTTACACGAATCGATTATGAAATTATCTCAACCATTGATTCAATTTTAATCTTGGCCATTGGAGTCCCAACTGGAGATTATAAGAAGAGGTCGATGGGTAGATGGATGAACACACTTGAGATCGATTTCCTTGGGCAGTTCGATTTTTCCAGAGAGCAACAACATTTTACGGGAAGAGTTTGAGGCAGAGAAGGGAAACAGAGATAGAGAGGGGTAGAAGTAGTGAGTCTAGAGGAAGTTTTCCAGTTACGAAGAGTAGCTTGCAGAGAGGTAGAGATAGCCACAAAGAGGCTGACCCAAGGGTTGTGCAAAAGTCTCTAGAGGGCAATTTGATTTTTTTGGAGAGAAGCTTGTTTTCAGTTCCAAAGGTCAGGAAGATTTTCTAGAGTGCTAGAGAGGCAGTTTCTTAGTCAGTAGTTTACAGGATGACTTGAGTAACAACTGTTTCAGGGAGTGCGTATTCCAGTTCTACGCTAGGGTGACATAGGGTATGCGCAGACTAGTTTGCACGACTCACTTGGAGCTAGCAGTCGGAGCTCAGATTGCTTGTGGGGTGAGGAAAATTCCTCATAATATTTTTGCCAGTATTCTCTTTAGGATTGCAGATTTCGACATCCATTTGTACTCATAATTTCTCACTGCTGCTTAATAATAAAAACCCTCAGCTACTGCATCGGTTTTCCCACATTGGGTTTTTCAGGGGACTTTTGTCTAAAAATAACAATGTAATATTCTTGTGTGCATGTGCCAGTAGTTTCTCAATGTCCAATTTATCTTCCTTAGTATTTTTTATTTGTGAAGATTGCAGTTGTGAATAATTTGTTGTTTTTTTTTTTTTTGGACAATAACGGTTATATTGAAATGGGCGGTAAACCAGCTACCGCGTGCTTTACAAGTCTGAAGAGTCCATTACAGAGAACAGGGGAATATGTGAAAATGCAAATCCAATCGGGGAGAAATGCAGGTCAAATCAAGGTTCTGAGCTGGAGAGATAAACTACTTTTGCGTGTTGAAGGCTGTAGATGAGATGGCGCCTCCTGCAAAGTCTTCAAGCGGAACATGAGCTGACTGTATATCGATTTTCGCTTCAGATGGGCTGCCTGCGAATCTGTGATGAACCGTTCCAGCAGACTTCCTTGGCACAAGACTGGTGACCGCAGAATGAAGGATTTCCACAGTTGATATTGCCAACAGAGAATGGGAGGATTCGCAGATGCTGTTTCCCGGGGAAGATCGACTCTGAAATTTATGGAATATGAGTTTAAAGGCCCAGCCAACAGAGTGAAGAGTGACCCTTTCCAGCCTTTAACTCGACATCAACAATGAGTATATGCTGTCGCTTTTTATGATCTGAGCCCCTTCAAAAACATAAGTAATCACTGATAGCTGCTTGCAATATGTCTTTTTTACTATGCTCAGAAAGGTACATGTCAGTGGTGGAGAAGGATACCGCAATATAAAGGTATATATGATCATAAATATGAGCAAAATGTACATTCAGATAGGCTGTAAGATAGCACCTGGAATATGAGTTTAAAGTCCCAGTCAACAGAGATAGGATAGTATGATGAACAGTGACTCTATTCAGCCTTCAACTTCTTGTCAACAATGCGTATATGCTGCCCCTTTTTATCAGATTCAAGTAACAGAGAGCATACTCGGAATCTGGATTCAGTTTTGGGTGGTCTGGTTACAAAATTGATTTAACAGAGAGCTCCTCTTTCAAATAGGGATGGAGGATCGAGCTGGAAATTTAAGGTATTGAGCAAGATGATTTAGTTGAGTTTATTACCAGGGATCTTCGAGAGCAGAGGACACCAAGGTTGGCCTCATTATCAGCTAGGGAGTTGAGGTTCCTTAAGATATGAAAGAAAGATATTTTGTTGAATTTAGGGAGCAGAAGCCTGATTTTCCTAATGATAGAGGCTAACTGAATCTGGTGAGAGTTCTTAGGGCGAAGCATGGCCTGGATGATGAGTCTTGAGTCTCCGAAGACTGCGAGAGAAAGGATATTTCTTTTGGTCGCCTGAGTCAGCCCTTGCCACAATGCCAGAGCCTCCGCTCTGTTGTTAGTTTCAATTCCTAGACCCCAATGGAATCTCAGTTCCGGAAAGTCTCCAGGGCTCAATAGAACTCCCCCACTGCCAGCGACCCCAGGGTTTCCTTTAGAAGCCCCATCGAAGAATAAACAATGCTCTTCCAAGGCCGATCTCCACTTGATAAATTCTTGTTCTTCCAGCCTGATCTCCCTGCTGGAATAAACGGGGACAGATTGAGGGGGCCTTTCCTTTAGCTTTGGAACTAATTCTTTAATCCAATTCTCTTCTTCTATGAGCAATCTTGTTTCATTCCTTGATGTAGCGTTGGCTTCTAGAGCCTCTCCCAACAAAGCCTTTATTTTAGAGATAACTCTTATTGTAGTGCAACTTTCTTCTCGAACAATTCTGTTGTTTCTTTCCAACCATAATTTCCAACAAATAAACTTAGGGATCCACATCCAGCTGGTTTTGAGAAGACTTTTGTTTTTAAGACAAAAGGGAGATAAGCTGGCCCAAGTTCTGAACAAGGCAGGAATGTTGTCTGGGAGAACAAGGATAGTGGGCTCTAACAGTAGCACCCCCCTCCAGACTTCTTGGGCAAAGGGGCATAGCAGCAATAGGTGATTGGTAGTTTCTTCATCAGATCTACAGAGGGGACATCTGGAAGGTCCTTCCATTCCTCTTCTTCTCAAATTATCTCTGGTGAGGATGCTTTGATGTGCCACGGTCCAACAGAAGAAGTCTATTTTTGGTAGAGCTGGAAAGTCCCATATAAATTTCCATTGGGCCGGATTTGGAGGAACATGGGGAGCAGCCATAATTCTTTTGTAACCTTCAACAACAGTATATTGGCTAGATATGGACCCCCAGCCTCTTTTGTCTTTAGCATTGGCTTTTGAAGGAGATTTTCCTTGAAGCATATCTAGAAGTAAAGAGGCTTCCCCCTGCAGCATTATGGGGACCTCCCCCAGATTCCACCCATCCCAGGTTATGTCAGGAGCTTCTTTCCAGTTCGAAATGTCCCACAATGTGTGCAGATTACGAGACTGAAGCCAATCTTTAATGTTTGCAAGACCATTCACCTGCTTCATTGGCTGGTCATCCAAGATCGAATCATCCAACATATTGATTTTCCTTCCATTGCCAGGGATCCAATATAGGTGTTGGCTGAATTGCTCCCTTGCAGCATTGCAAAGATTGAATATTGGTGAACCTTTTAGAGTTCTTGGGGGATTATCCAGGCATCTCAATCGCTGCCCTTGGAAGTATTTCTTCCAAATAACTCTTTTACTCCAGCTTGTTTTTCCAGAGACTAAATTCCATAGGGTCTTGGCTCCCAAAGCAAAATTTTGAGCAGCCAAATTGCGTAGCTGGAGGCCTCCTTCCTGAAATGGACTCTTGAGAATTTCCCAGCTCACTAAATGGATTCTTCTGTCATTGTTATTCCCACCTTCCCACAGAAATCTTCTCAACAGGCTATCTAACTTACTAAGAAAGGTTTTTGGGGCAAGGAGGATTGAGTTTTGGAATAGAGGCATGCTTATTAGGACCGATTTCATGAGGATGAGCTTCCCTGCATTGTTCAACCATGAGGCACCCCAGGCTTGGATTCTGTTCTTTATTTTGTCAAGCAGCGGCAGCCAGTGAGCAACTTTAGGCTTAGTTTTGAAGATTGGTATCCCGAGATATTTAAATGACTCCCAGTTTCGGTTTCCTTCCATTTCTAACAGTATTGCTATGTCAGACAGTTCTTTAGTCGTGCAGTTCCAGCCATAGATGGAGCATTTTCTGTAATTGATTTTGCTGCCCGAGATCAGCCTGTAAATGTCCAGTTCCCTCTTGAAATGCCTGGCAGAAAACAAGCTGGCTCCTCCAAGCAGCAGAGTGTCGTCAGCAAATTGGGCATGATTTATGTCTTTCACCTTGTGAGTAGTTCTGAGGCAGGAAGAGTTTGAATTTGCTGATTATGATCTAGTTGGAAACTTAACACCGAGGCTTGGACAACATATAGGAGCGGAGACAAAGGGCATCCCTGTCTCAGGCCCCTAGAAGCTTGGAAGATATCAGTAGAACGACCATTAACCAAGGGCGCAATCCAAGGCGAGGCAATACAGGCTTTCACCCAGTTGATGAAGTTTGTTGAAAAGCCTAGCTTCTTCATCACAGCAAACAGAAAATCATGTCTCACCCTGTCAAATGCGTTAGCCAAATCGAGCTTAATCACCATGCCTTTCTCCTTTCTTTGGCAACTAGAGTGGACGGCTTCTTGGACCAGCACAATATTATCCAAAATCTTTCTGCCTTTTATGAATCCGCCTTGATTTTCAGGGATGATGTCTGGCAAGATGTTTTTCAGCCTGTTGGCTATTATTTTGGAGACCAGTTTATAGCTGGAATTACACAAAGATATTGGCCTAAATCTACTGAAGTCAGAGGCGCCTTTCTCTTTTGGGATAAGAGCTAGGAAGGCTGACTTGATGCCACCACCTATCTTTACACAATTCTGGGATTTTCTGACCATCCTCAGAAGATCTTGTTTGATTGTTGACCAGCAAGTCAGAAAGAACCTGACAGAGAATCCATCTGGCCCTGGGGCTTTATCGGGCTCCATATTATTCAGTGCCTCCTCAAGCTCTTCCATACTGATCGGGGTTGTCAGCATATCGTTATCCGATTCCTTGACACAATTGGGAATTAAATTGAGCGGATAAGAGTGGGGATCAATATCTGAGTCTTCAAGAGCCGAATACAGGTCTTGGAAGAAGGAGTATGCAGCTCTCTTGATGCCTTCGAAATCCTTGATCACAGTATTCTGGTGTTGGATTTCTGAGACTGATTTGAAATTCTTTCGGGCTTCCGCTTGCTTATGAAAGAAACTGGTGTTCTTATCGCCGGATTTCAACCAGAGCATCCTAGACTTCTGCCGCCAAAACTCTTCCTCCTCCCTGCTTGATCTATGAACCTCTTTTTGGAGCTCAACTTCTTTTAGAAGCATATCTTGAGAAACAGGGATTTGCTCCATTTCTATTTGATGAGCAGCAAGTCTATTTGTATTTTCTTTTCTTTTGGATGTGGGGGTTTGCAGTCTTTTAGCCCAGTCTTTTAGATTTCTTTTTAGAATCCTGATTTTCTCTTCCCACACAAAGAAAGGAGAGCCATGGACGGGCCTATTCCAAGAGTCGGAGACCACCTCTTGGAAGCCTTCTTGCTGGATCCACAAAGTACTGAACCGGAAAGGGATGGGGCCAAGATTGCAGTCGAGAGAAAGCTCGAGAAGAATTGGCTTATGATCAGAGGTGAGATTTGGGAGAATTTTAGAGGATGCCATAAGACTGCTGGTTAGGAAGGAAGAATGGACAAGAAATCTGTCCAGACGGGCAACAATGTGATTGGGGCCTGTTCTTTTATTGGACCAAGTGTATTTTCCTGAAGAAGGTTTAATATCCTCCAGGTCCCAGCCCAACATTATGTCTTCAAGCCATTCTCTGCCAGGATCCCTGACAATGGAACCTCCCTTTTTCTCATCAATATCAAGGGTGACATTAAGGTCACCTGCTATTATGATATTCTCGGGGTTTTGCTCTAAAAGAAATGTATGAAGCGAATTCCAGCAGATTTTTTTCTCACTTGACAAAACAGGAGCATAAACATTAAACATACTTACTTGTTGACCAGAACTCTTGTGAAGGAGCTGAGTGAAGAGCCAGTGAGGGCTGCTTTTTTCTTGAATAAAGTCATATATGGTGATGTTCCAGAAGGTGGCTATTCCACCAGAGGCACCTCTTGCACTAACTGCTTTTCCATGGCCTTTGTTCCAAATTTTTTTACTAGATTTGAGGATGGAAAGATCCTCCAGCTTTGTCTCCTGGATTAGGAGGATTTCAGGCGAGTATATTCTCACTAAATCTTTCAGGGCTTCCTCTTTCGACCTGCTGCCTAAACCTCTGCAGTTCCAGGAGACGTATTTCATTATTTACTTTTGTGGGGAGAGGAGGCTCCCATTGGAGCCTTGTTGCTTTTGCGTCCAGATCTGGTATTCATCATTGATTTGAGAGTTTTTTGGGATCCCTGGAGGACATCTTTGTAAGTTTCTTCCTCCCTCTGTTTCTTCTTGGATTTCCGCCCTCTAGACGTCTTGATTGGAGTGGCCAACGAATTGTCAGATTCAGAATCTCTCTCTTCTGAATCGCCTTCAGAGTCTGAGCCTAGGCTAATGTGATCTTCATTGCCTTCGTTTCCTCTCTGACACTCCTCTGGTGTGGGAACTGTTGATTCTACTGCATTTGTTTTTCCTTGTTTCTCCATATTTCCGGTTTCTTCTTGGTTCTCCTTATCACCCATCTTTTCTCCAGATGTAGATCCGACTTTGGCAGCACCGACTTTTGAGTTGATGTGAGGATTTCCCAATGGGTCGGAAGTTTTCTGTCCGGAGGGTTTTGGGATAGCTTTTCCCTTTCTGATTTCTTTCCAACCTTCTTCTTCAACTATGTTCCTTGATGGGGCTTTTGGACAGTTTCTCTGGAAGTGTCCATGCTCATGACAAGTTCGACATTTGAAAGGCAATTGCTCGTAGTCCAACTTCTGGTAGTGCTGCCATTCTCCAACTTTGAATTTAATCGCTTCTGGTAGCCCGGCTTCCAGATCGACTTCTACGCAGATTCTAGCACAAGTATATTGACCCTTGTGATCAGCTTTGTCGATAAATCGACCCAGCCCATTACCGATCTTCTGCAGAGATTGATAGCTCCAACAGTGAAGAGGGAGATTGGGTAAACGAACCCAGACCGACGCCTCCTTGGGGACATCAACAGATGGATCAAAGTCAGGACTCCATTTATTGAGATACAGTCCCTGATTTCCCATAAAGTACGGCCCGTTTCTGAAAACCAGGTCGCGATCTTCCTTGGTGGTAAATTCAAAAATGAAATAGCCTCGCCCTGCAGCATAACAAATCACATTATTTTCCAGCTGCGGTCTCCAGTTTCGTTGTATCCAATCGTCCGTGGTCTTAGTGGATGGCCATCGACCCATAAACAGCCCTACCAGGCCTCTGTCAGACAACGCAAGAGCTATTTTAATCGATTGCTCCTCTGGGAGTGCTATCTCTGGAATTTCGTCAAGCTTTTTAATGAATTTTGGGATTTCAATGTGCTGATGCTGCTTCCCTTTCTGTGTTAACAGCCTTCTGAAGGCATCTGCAGAGGATTGAGGAGGGGTGGGAGCAGACTCCCCACCCCCGGGACCGCTCATGGCAGCGTCCAAGAACTTGACGGCGGCAACCTACAGGCGTTTTCAGCAGCAGCGCGCGCGGAACTATATTTTCATCCTAAAAAAAACCCGTGAATAATTTGTTGTTGCCGTAGCAATAAATTGCTAAATTAATTTAAAGTTAGAAGAATTAATTCTAGTTGCTGCAATATAATTTCAATAGTGGAATTTTCACATGGTATCAGAGCAAATTTGATTAGAAAGGGAAACTCAGAAGAAGAAAATGTGTTTTTCAAAGGGAGCAATAGGACGAATTTTCTGAGGCTGCGCAGTGCCTAGCCAGGTAGTGCGAATTGGTGGGCAGTTCGATTTTTCAGTGTAGGGTTGCAGAAAAATTTGGCTTGCTAGAGTGAGTGATTCCAGTAGGCAGTTCAGTATTTTCGCTTAGTAGATTCTTTGTTTAGGTGCAGAAGGGTTTTGCAGCAGTTACTAGAGTAGAATCAATGCCAGGTGGAAGAGAGTGCACACACAGAGGAGAATTTCTCCTAGAGGGTTTCTAGTTTAGAAATCTAAACTTCTAGTTGCAGCGGGCAGTAGCTGCATGTAGATTTTCCCACTCCAGAAGGGAGTGTGAATATCAAATTCAACAACTGAGCAGGTGAAAGGGGGAAATTTCCATTCTAGCTTCAGAGATGGCCACAACTGGGCTTAGAGATTAGGATTGGTTGGAGGGAGCTTCCAACTATGTCATCTAGAAGGTCAGGATGTCCTTCCTGTTAGATGAGCATGGCCAGAAGACCTTCACAAAGAGCGTGGTGGCAGTATTGACTGATGCAAATCAACTGAAAGAGTATAGGAAAGAGATGGCCAAGGCAAAGTGGATGATCCTGGACGGAGTCCAGGACCATATAGTTTCACATATATCTGGCAAGAACACTGCCAAGGAGATGTGGGATGCTCTCATACAACTATATCAGAACCCTTCTGAGTAGCGGAAGATGTTCCTAGCTGGAAAGGTTGCAAAACATCAGGATGTATAAGGGTGAAGGCATTGATCCCTTTCTCACCAGAATTTAGGAAATCCGAGATCAACTTGCAACATTTACGGAGGCGCCTCAAGTTACCGAGTTGGTGCGTTTGGCACCGAATAATGTCTCAGAGGATTGGGAGATCTTTGTCCAAGGCATTTTGGCATGAGATACTCTACCTAGGTGGGACAGGATGTGGTCAGACCTGTAGCAGGAGGAGATGAGGCAAGCACTTGTTAAGACCTCCATCAGTGGAAGTAGTAGTAAGAGTACGAAAGGTGACAAGGAGGAAGAGAATGTGGCCCTTGCATCGAAGGGTCTTAATCAGGGACAGGGGGAGAAGAAGAAAAAGAAGGACCTATCTAAGGCCAAGTGTTTTAGGTGTGGCGAGTTTGGCCACTACAATACTCAGTGTCCTCAAAGGAAGAAGGACAAGTAGGAATAGCAGGACCAAGCGACAACATCCATAGAGATAGACAAATTGTCCTCCAGGCTGGAGGGAGACTTGCCATGTTTGTAGCTATATGAAAGGTGAGAAGGAGGAAGAGAATGTGGCCCTTGCATCAAAGGGTCCTAGTTAGGGACAAGGGGGTGAAGAAGTAAAAGAAGGACCTATTTAAGGCCAAGTGCTTTAGGTGTGGCAAGTTTGGCTACTACAGTACTCAGTGTCCTCAAAGGAAGAAGGACAAGCAGGACCAGGTGACAACATTCATAGAGAAAGACAAATTGTCCTCCAGGCTGGAGGAAGACTTCGCCATGTTTGTAGCTCTACCTCTAGGAATGAGGTGGGGTGATATGGAGTTATAGTCTTAGAGTAGCACGAAGGTTTTGGCAGGGTCCGTTGAGGTGTCTTCCTCATGGATCATTACCTTGCTACGGGGGCTCACAGTATTCAGTAGCTGGATGGATCAGTGTGAGTTGATGTAGGCAAATTCCAAAGTGTCAGTTGCAGACTAGTTGCAGTCAGGTGCTGAGGAGTGTAGATGCAGTGTTCATAATAGAGCATGAGGCTCAGTAGTAGAGTCAACAACAACGCAAATTACTTAGTGGACAGTGCAGAGGTTAGTAACAGTTAGATACTCAAGAGACAAATGCAACACAGAGGCATATTTGATTCAGTATTTCAGATGCTTCTCAGTTGCAATAGTTGTAGTAGCAGCGACAACAATTGAGAGGAAGTTGCAGTGCATATGTAGATTTGGCAGCAATATAGGAGTGTCAGCAGCGGCATAGATGTAGCATCAGAGTTGCGCAGTGGTTGGTGGGCAGCGGCAGACAGTCACAGTGGCCAGACATCAGCAACATACAATAATATGGGACAATAAACAAACTGCTGAAGGTGCTGAGGCTGCCCATGGTGTGAAATGATGCTCTGCACATGATGGGAGTCCCATGGCTCTCAACGCATCCCCTGTGTTGTCAATATGATCCTGTGGTGGACATGGGCCCCAATTAAGTTGCCCAACCCATGATGAAACTACTTGCCAATTACATATAATGTCCAATGTGCATCCTCACCATCAGGTACAATTATTCATAATTTCATTAGTGCATCTAAGTGAACCAAGTGTGTTTATCAAGGGCATGATTGAGACTTCATAATAGGCTTCCCTTCCAAATTTGGGGCTTCAAGCTCGTAATAGATTTACCTCCCTAGGTGGGAGTGGCTAATAAACAACCCCATTAGGTGTTCCCAACCCCTAAGGGGAAAGATAATTCTTTGGTATATCCTTCATTTGATAGGTGTCATGTGAATGATGATGGATGGATGGGGACACAGGGGTTTCAAGGCCAAATGCCATGGGTTCAAGGGTGCCAATGATGAGGGATGTCCACATATTGGGTGTATAGATTTAGGAGGAGGCAGACGTGGATACATGAGTTGCCCTGACCTTTGTTTTCCCACCCTCTTATATTTTCCTTTTGCCTTTTCTTGATTTTTCTTTGTATTATTGCTCAAAGCTCCAGGAAATGAGAACATGATGTAAGCAACTTTAACTCCCTTAAGGTGGGGCAATTGATTGCCCACCAGGGGCTGGGACATGCATGGGTTCCTTAATTATGTAGGGGTACTCATGGGGTCCTAAGAACTAGGGTGATGGCCATAGTGAGGGGTAGAACTCATGCTTGGATTTTGCCCATGTGTTATATTAAATGTCCCTGCCATCTTTTGCATTTTATAATATTTTTTTTCTTTTGTTTCTTGCTTGTGGCTATGATATACTTTTAATTGTTTTTTTAGCTGCATCAATCTCCGGGGTAACATTTCCAAGCCCAACCCAGACATGTCGACAAGGGGAGGGGGTGCACCGCTCATGCCTTGTGGACCTAGGGCTCATGTGGACCCAAAGAGGGAAAATGATGAAATAGGGCTTGTAATGTGCGAAGGGGAGTGAAAACTATGGATCATGAAAACAGGACCACACCACCAAAATCAGGGTTTCCCAAGTAGCGCCCTTCGCAAAACCATAGGTCAATAAGGGAGATCCCACAAGACTAGGATTGAGGATTAACTCCCCATTTAAGGTGAGGGAACAAAACTACAGTCAAATACCTTCCTTCTTCCAAGTCACCCAATAATCCATGCCCAAGATGCCCAAGGAAAACCAAGCATAAGCACTCATTTGCACAATGAAAAACATACCTTTTGGGTTGGACATCTGACCTTTGAACATACGCTCTCGACAGATGGGCAACGAGACATATGACTAGTGCAGGGAGCGAAGATTAAGTGGCACAAGACATTGGCTACACTGGTGGTTGTTAGGGGCTGATGGCTGAGGAGAGATTTCTCTTATGGGTTCACCCACATTTGGTGGGTAACACAAACCAAATTGAATTTCAACGAAAAGAACTGCCCAAATTTCCCTACGACAAAATTTGCAGACAAAGAAATATCCTCGTTTGACTGTATAAGTAACCAGAGGAGCCCTTCTGTCCTTGACTAGGTAGTTCTCTTCCTTACGAAGTTTTACCCTTATTTTGGTTAGTTAGAGTTCAATTAGTAGTAGTCAGAACGAACCAGACTTGATTGAACTGGTCGGTCTGACCATTTTTGAGGGAAAACTGGTCTAAATTGGTACCGACCATTTTCCACTGAACTGGCTGGTTTTATACAATGCTAGCAAGGACCCTTCGAACACAATTTAAAAAAAAAGGGAAAAGAAGAAAAAAGAAAAAAGAAAAAAGAAAAAAGAAAAAAGAAAAAAGAAAAAAGAAAAAAGAAAAGACAATAGTATTTGACCATATTGCCCCATTAATGCTCTGTAATTAATGGTTGATGTTATATTCTTGAAGTAAAAGTGATTAAAATTACCATTTAGTGACTCAGGATGTTTGTGAGTGGTTCCGACCTCGTTGTATTTCATATTGAGAAAGTTGAATTTTAGATCCCACTCAAATCCAGGAGACTTGAGAGTTTTTCAGGATTTCAAGATCATTTTGGGGGGGGGGGATTGCATCGTTTCCATTAGATTTTGTCATGTACGAGGGTATGGAACTAGCATTTAATCGAGAGCATTAAGACCTCATTGTACCTTAATGTTGGTGGCATTGATTGTTGAACTTCCCTATCATAGTCCTATTAAAAATGTACCCATCACTCAAACCAAATCTTGACTTGACATGCTAAGTTTTTTCCATCTTATTTGAATGCTTAGGGGGTGATATTGGTGACAAAGATCCCAATATAGGCAACAATTTTGATGATATGTAGGCATTTTTTGTAGCATGAGTGTTTTTTGGATGCTAGCGACCATCTAGGGCATGTTTTTTTTAATGTATTTCAGTTCAGAGATGGATTGCACTTGGTGCTATTTTGGTTATGTGCACCCTTACATGCTATGTAAATGAAATTTTTTACTTATTTGTGTATAAATGATTTGGATGATATGGATTGATATGTTTTCTTTAAAATTTGAATATTTATGTCTTTTTGGTTGATCGGTTTTTTGGTCGGTTTGGTTCTGACTGGTTCTTAGTTCAGGGGCTCCACTGGACCCCGGTTTTAGGTAATGTTTTGGTGATGCCAACATTGGTTAGTAGCGATTTCCTCTTCTAGGGCTATGCTGTTGGAAATCAAAAGTGAAGCAGAAGCGGGAAGTACTAATTCAAAAGCTTCTTGGAGCAGAGCATTTTTTATATACTATATATGTTAATATATTTTGATGCCTACATATTAACAAAATGCAAAATGTTGAATTAGTTGTAGAAAACATGATAACATAGATTTTAACTATTGGATTAATAATTATATTAAAGCTTTAACCATTTAGTACACTTATAACATCAATTATCTAGTAGTCATAATGTAATCATCAAAATGATCCACCATAACTTCAACCTTCAAGTTTCAATAGATAACATTTGTCATCAATAAACTATAACAGATAACATCAATCATGAAATGTCATAGAGCACCATATTCATGACCCAAAGAGTTGTAATATGTAGTAAAAAATTGAAAGGAAGGTTCAAAATTCAAGCTTAAACTGTCATATAATGTTCACATATATGCTATAATAAAGGAAAAGTAAGTTTTAGAAACTAGATTTTAAACACAAAATACAAATATATATACTATCTACGTAAAGCTCTCCTCTTGCCATGAGAAACCTCTAATCTCTTTTGCCATGACCTATGAACAAGGTGGAAGTGGTTGTGGAACATGACCACGAGCTATGCGACCCTCGTGCAACACTGGAGCTGTGAAGCTAAAGGAAAAGTTGTTACATCTGGAAACTTGGTGGTGGATGGGGATGGCATCTTTGTTGCATGATTATTGTCATGATTCCCATCAGCCAAAAGTTTAGTCCAAGTGCTCTAAAACTATAGTGCCATCCTCCAAATTAGCCTCCTCTAGATTGTTGTCCCACGTCATATATGTTCCATCATTCGTTGGTGCCTTGCAATAATGATACAACAACCTCAAGTTGTAAAGCACATATATGCAGTTTTTTTCTGGTTTACATTGAGGCCGTTTCGCTTCATGATATGGATGAAGCTACATGCTCTCCAACACCTCTTTGTTGAAGAAGTGTTAACAAATTGTGAAAGCATCCTTCTCCAATTTATGCAGATGTGTGCTAGAGGCACCATACATGTTCCACTAGAAAATACGATTCAACCTATCTTCATCTTTAGTTGTATGCAGAGTAGCACTATTGTACTTGCTTGATTTTCTTTGTACTTGAGCACGCTCCTCTTCATCAAGGACTAACTTGTCTAGTGCAAGCATATATCTACTTCATACCTCTATATTTGTGTGTGGATTCTTCTAAACCCACCCCTCAAGTGTTAGTTGCGCCAACTAAGATGGAGAAGCATGCTATCACATCTAATCATACATCTCCCAGTGACTTTCTGATCTGTATTTACAAATCATTTCATATTATAAATGAGCTTGACAAACTATAGAACATCCTAAACTGTGCCCAAAATTGGCCATTAAGAAAGATGATGTCCACCTCCTAAATTTTGTGTGTTTTTAGATGCAGATGCAACCTTCTCTTTCAAACCTTGCCATGAATCATAAGAGACCACACTAGCTGCTGGTTCTCTTACCTTCAAAAGGTACTTGAAGGTGAGGTAATAGTTAGCAAAATTTTGTCTTTGCAATCTTAAGAGCACCAACTCAAGAGTTATTGTGGAAATTGTATTGGGCATGACTATGATTGGTAATAAATTTTATCGTTCTCCTCTTTCTTGTACAATGCACCATTCCTTTTTTTTTTTTTTTTCTTAACAATTTCGGCTACTGATTGTATTCAAGAAAGGATTGGGAGTCTAAGCTCCAACATTACATGAGTAGGGCTCATAGGATGAGCTTGCAACTGTATTACATTTAAGCATTCAGCTGAATTGCTTTAATTTTCATTTTCATCTTGAGGGGCACTAACACAGGTATAGATTCGGACAAACTGAAACAAAAGTAAACAGATTTTACAAATCATCTAATCTATGCTTATGAGACTGATCTGTCGAGCAGTGGAGTCCTCCGGCCGGCTGTCAGCTTTTGCAATCTTTGCTCTAGAGGAACTGGTGCTGGGGGTGTTGATCTTTTCCATGTAGAAGAAAGAAAGCGGTCTTTGATAACGCAGAAGAGATAGCTGAATATGGGAGCGCAAGCCAACAGAAAGAGGGCGAGCGAGGATGGAGAGGGGCGTTTGGGGATAAGGAAGGAGCCTCATAGGATATATAGACGGCAAGCTGAGAGGTATGAAGGATTGGATCACATGAAAGGAGTTTGGGCAGTCACAGATTTTACAAGAGTTGCAAGTTTTCAAAAAGACAGTGGGCTCAACAAGGAGATATGAGAGGATTTCCGGCGGTGAATGACAGAGAGCCTCAGAGTTGTTGTAAATTTGATCAGGATACGCCTTGAGAAAGGCACAGGCCCTTGTACGATCCAATTTTTAAATAGTTTTAATTAAGGTTGTGCAATATTAATACCAACCTTGTAACACTCTGAGTAGTCATGGGTTGAATGAAAGGCTGCAGCACAGCCAGACATACCTAGAGTATTTATTAATGTCCTGTGTATTGAGAAGTATAGCTCAGACAGGTTCTTCTGTATGTGTTTAGTGTGAACATCCAAGAAGTAGTTCGAAATATTTTTGAAAAGTAATCTTATTTTTGGAAAAAGTATTCTAGTTTCCAATTAACTTAGTACAAATGGTCAAAGTCTTATATTTAGCAATTGAGTTTCTAATTATATTTTATGCATGACTTAGACTGGGAGTAATCTTAAAAATAGATTATCCGCTAAAACTATAAGGTAGAGGAATTCAACCAGTGTTGTGAAAATTGTGCGAGTATTCAAGTTGAGGGACAAAGAGGGAGATAGAATGGGCAGCGAGGAAAGAGATATTTCTAGTAGCATGTAGCACTGTACATCAATTTTGTACACTCATTTGTACAATGCTATATAGATCTCTACAATCGTACAATTCCATACAGTTGTACAGACATATCCATGCAATTGTATGGATAAAAGCTGTACAGACTGTCCTGTAGGTCATCCAACAACTTTTCACTGTTTCTGGTTTTTGCAGCAGGCTGTAGAAGCTCAGTTCAGATTGTTTTTGTTATCTGTGTCGTACTTTGTTTTTTGGGCAGCTGTCGAGGTTTCCTTAGGTTTTTTCGAAGTAGTGGAAAACTGATTTGAAGGAGTAATTACCTATGTATGCCAATGTTTTTAAAACCGGAACCGGTGACCGGACCGGTCCACCTAATGAACCGGGTTACCGACCGGAACCGGTCTAACCGGGACTGGTTTGGTCTAAACGAACCGGTTTTAAAAAAATACATTAAATAATTAATTTTTAATGAAAGAAAACTATTTTTA
>APFE030695010.1:3747-19683 GCA_000404065.3 Pinus taeda | reverse complement strand
ATTGAATGGGATATCTGAATCATACCACCATCTAGCAATGTATTGATGAGAAGTTTCTTTGCATTGTTTTTTCCAATGTTGATCCAAAGTGGGTTGAGAACCTGGATGGGAGGAAGTGGGATTAGAAGAGGCAATGTTTGCAGAAGATGAGAAATAACTTTGGATGTTTGATCTCTTTGTTCCTTTTGATGGTTGGCCAACAGTCACAGAAGGATGAACATAGTGAAAGGGGTCATTGGTGGAAGGGACAGAAGTGGAGTCTTGAATCTCATAATCATCATACCCACTCTCTTTCATGGCTTCTATTAATTCCCTCTTCCTTGCAATTTCATCTTGGATGGCCTTCTCCCTAGCCTTATCCTCATACATTTTTTCAAGCTTGGTAATGTATTCTGCCCTAATAGGACCTAAAATTGCATTTGGTGCATCACATGGCTTTACATTGCCTCTTATCCCAGCCAAGTGTTGTTTCAACCTAAGAATACCCCCACCCCCAATAGGTTTATGGCATAATTTGCATATCATTTTCCCATCAATTACATCACAATGAGCCCATGCACTGTCCTTTCCTTTTGGAGCCATGTTTGCTTGAAAAGTTGAAATAATAACAATTTGCAAAGAAATCTGCCATTTAAAAAAAATTTGCAGCTAAGCAACATGGAAAACCAAAGATAAATGTAGCAAAACAAATGCACATGCAAGGCTCAAGCTACAAAATTTGATAGCATAGAGCTAGAGTTTATAGCATACATGAATCATAGATGATAGAAGTGAGAACTAGAAGTAATAACACATAAAAAAAAACATTCATGGACAGCAGACTCAAATAAGGAATCATCAAGTGCAAATCCTTACCTGGAAATGCAAAATAGCTCCCTTAGCCTCCTCTTGAAGATGGCAACTCCACTGACAGCTACACACTATCTCCAAAATAGCTCCAACTCCAACTCTAAGATGACTGCTTCAGCAAAAACTCCACACTCTCCAAGCTCACAAACACTCACAAACACTCCAAATGAGTTGTGTGAGACAAATGAGAGTGAGAGGGGTCTCTTATAGTGAAGGAGAGGGTCTTTTTGGAGGGAAAACACCCTTCCCTTCCCCCCAAAACCCCTAAACCGGAATTAGGAAACCGCTTTTTCTGTTTTCGGTGGGCTTGACCATTAACCGGCCGATTTAGGACGGAACCGGCCGGTTTGCTAAAAACCGGCCGGTTCCGTCCTAAACCGGCCGGTTAATGCCCGGTTAGGTCAACTTTCTGGCGATTAAGGGGTCCAAACCGGGTTTTCAGGCCGGTTCTGACCGGTGGCCCAGCTAACCGGCCGGTCAGACTGGTAACCGGTTTTTTCCGCCGGTTTTAAAAACACTGATGTATGCATGAAACAATTTTTCATGCTTCCACTGTTTAATTTCTAGCTTGTGTGACTAATGCCATGGTTTGAAATTTAATTTCAGCTTTATTCAAATTTCAAATTCAACAATCTATTGTTTGATTGGGATCGTCATGACATTTATCCAATATCAGATACAATGGATACCCCATATTATGTCCAATCACTTGCAAATTGTCCTAGAGCACTATGGATTTTTAGCTCTTTCCTTGTCAGGTCCCATGGGTTTGGCTTTGCCCTAGAGCATTATGGATTTTGGCTCTTTTCTTGTCTAAGTCTTACATTGCATTTAACTTTTGTCCAACCATTGGATACAATGGATACCTCATATTTGGTCCAATCACTTGTAAATTGCCCTAGAGCACTATGGATTTTAGCTCTTTGCTTGTCAAATCCTATGGTTTTGGCTTTGGTGCTTTCCTTGTCAAGTCCTATGGGTTTGGCTCTTGTATCCTTTAGGGGTATTGTTGATGACTTGTGACATTTCATGCTAATAGGGTGAGCAAAGAACATAGAATGGTATGCCACATGCATAGAGAACCTTGAACATTTTTGCATACACATCACCCCTAGAACCTTGGTCAAGGAAATTTGATATTGTTTTACGCCACAAATATATGGGTGAGAATCCACTATCATGGTGGGATTGGGTTCAAGCATCAAGCATTCTATATGAGCATGTGCTCGCCGACTCAATCTTAGCCTTAAGTTCTCAATTCAACCTTTTGTTTTTTTGGATTTGTTTCTCGTCCTTCCTACTCATTCTTGATGTATTTTTTTTTCTCAGATGGGTATATGAACTTGTGTAAGTTATGTTACGATGGGGGCATGTAAATTTAATGGTTCTGCATGTAAGTTTGAGTTCTCGGACAGAGAAATCGGATGATCATACATCTTCTTTGGCTCGTCCATTTTCTGTTGTTGGTAGAGGAGACTTATTAAATCTTCCTGTTTTCTTACTTAATTTTTCTTTCTCATCACTTCCATTATAGTTCCGCGCACTTTATTTTCGTGTATTTTGCAATGGGTGCTTGCTGGAGTCTTGTAAATAAGTCTTCTAATTTCTTTCGTTTTCCCAGTTTCTAGGAAAAAAACACATCTATGATTTTAGTTTTCCAGTTCAGCCTAGCAGTTCTGTTTATTTTTGGTCTCAAATTTACTATGCCATTGGTGTCTTAAAAGTGCTGATGATTTTTAGTATTGCCACCACTTAACAACACCCAGGGTGGGGGGGGGGATATTGAGAAAATATATTATTATAATTTTATGCTTTTCAGGGGAAAATGTTGGGAAAACATAGTATTATAATTTAATTTTTGAAAACATAATATTATAAATTATACGATTATGTTTTTCAAAGATAAAATTAAAATACAATGTTTTTTTCAAAATTTGCCCCCCACCTCCACCCTCACAATAATATGTTTTTCCCAATACTCCTCACCCCACTTCACCTTCATACCTATCGTAGTTGTGGTTATCAGTGGGATTAGTTAGAAAAGCTTTGTCATAAATGTTTCAAAGCACTGAGGGAGAATGACAACAAACATATATTCTCTTCCAAACCTTCAAACAAGTAGTCTAGTGAGCATATAAAGTGAAGAAAAATACGGGTACCTCACAACATGATGCCAGATAAGTAGGCTATACTGCATTTTGTAGCTTGATCGTGTATAGATTCACTATGGATTAGGTACGTGCTTCATATGCGTTATTCTTATAAAAACCTTCTTGCATGCATAGCCCCTAGGGAAAATATTGGGTAAAACATATTATATTAGTTCACTGTGTTGTACAAAAGGGGACTAACTCCCACCTAACCTTTCTTCCCCAAACCAACTCTGCTGGTGTTTTCATTTTGGAAAAATATGAACCTGCTCTTCAGTATGATTGCATGCGGGGCACTACGATGAGCCATCCGTTGATGGACTGCACTTGTAAGAATGACAAGAGAAATACCCTATTATATAATGTTTGTCATTTCTACAATGTCATACTAGTCCTGACAACCTATCCTTGTAAATTAATTTTGCACAAAGGAGTTCTTTCCAATCAAAATATCATCGCTTTTGTTTGAATACCCTTTTAAAAATATAGATATTAATGAGTTTTTATATCCAATGCAGGCGAACTCGTGGTGTATTTGATGTTGTTCTTCGTGTGCACAAGAAAATACGTGATGGAGACACTGAAATGGGAAGCAGGTTAGGAAACTGGATTTTGCGGCGTCTTAATCAAGTAAAACCATCAGCAAATATTAGAGGAGATCCCCCTTCCAAGTTGTTGGCTCACCTGATAAGTACTTCTACCAAGTCCGTACAGTCTAAACCTCATGCAGGGGTCAGTTCATTTTCTGGGAAACACTCAATGTTAGCTGAATCTGCTCATAGAGGCCTGCTTGCTAGGGTCATGCCAGTGCCAAAAGCATGCAGGGGTCTTCTGGCCTCGGTACCAAAACGTAGTAACAATGATGGAGGGATTCTATTCAATGCAGGGGTTTTCAGAAGATCATTACCTTCTATGGCACTGAGGCTATGGTGGCAGCCAGTAAGACACAACATTGTAGCTGCCAGCCTCTGTAGAAATATGTCATTTTGCCCTCCTCATCCATCAGTACCTTTCCCGTTATCACAGTGTAATCCAAAAGGTGGAGGTCTCATTCGCAAAGACATTGCTGCATGGTTAGAACAGTCATAGCAACATTGTGGGTTATAATGTGCGCACGCAATATGAGATGGCTATGGAAGCACTTCATTTCATGACATTAAGTCAACGATGTCCACATTGAACATTTGTGTCATGTATTTAAAGATGTAGTGTCTGTTTGTATAGCCTAGAATTGTCCATAGTTCAGAGGTTACTGGTCTTCAAAGTATTTGTAAATAGAACAAAATTTGGAAAATTTTTCTGTAAACGATATTAATCGTAATGAATCTTGAAAAAATATTGCTTTTATAATTTACCTTTGCTTTCTGCTTATATTTTCCAGCCAAATTACTCAAAATGTGGTTTGTCCTCATATGTTATGTTTTGGAACTGGGATTGCACTGAACATGCAGCAACATCGACAAGTATATTGAACATCTTCTTCAAATACATTAAAAGTTTTTAGCAGCCACTTGGTATGTTATTGAGAACACATGGCTATCCTAATCTTGAAATTGTGCTTATGTTTATTCATATTGTCTCCATCATACTTCTTAAATTTAATATTAACTGTACTGGTAGGATGCTTCTGTTTTTTTATTTTTTTATTTATATTTTTTGGTCCGTTGTCATGTAACACGTCTACTCAACGTCTCCAGATATTTGCAAATGCATTCAAAACCACCAAGCCTATTTAAGTGTTGCACAAAGTGTAAATAGGCTTGCACTTGAGAGATTACTGTGGTCTGAATCGATTTGATCTTTGAGTCTTACCTCGTACCAGCTAACCAAGTCCAGGACGAGAATCTAATAGTAGTTCCTTGGTGATCAGAATAGTGAATTAGCCTTGCTGTGATTCCTTCTGGCCAATCATTCTGCCCTCAGGACTAATGATGTAGTCTTAGGCATTAGCTGTTAAGGCTTTTCAGATCAGAAATGAAAACTACCTTTAGAACCTTTAAAGTTGCAAATGAATGAAATAGTCGGGAATGGCATTTTCGAAAAAGTGAACTTGCAAAAACAAAAATTATACTAAAGCATAGGGAAATTTGGTAGGTGCAGCCATCCGTCACCAGCCTTGCTTTTATTTATTTTTCCAATACAATAAAATCAGATTCATAAAAAATGTTTTCATCACCGCGAGTGAATCTATTGTAGAGTCGGGATTGATTTTGATCTATGCTTTCCACATTCTAAGGCATGCATAAAAATTTACCTTTGCATTTTGTTTGCTTTTCGAGATTTATAATAGGGTCTAAAATGTCCAATGAATTTGCCAATCCCCAATTTTTAATGAAAGTTTTAGTGTTTACCTAGGTATGTTTTTTTTATTCACATTGTTTTTGTGTTGGTTTCCATTTCTATTTTGCCCTATTTCCTTATGGAAACATTGAAGGCATTGGATTTATTAACACTCAAAACTGTTCAGTTCCAAATTTAGACTCTTAAAGAGTAATGCTTGAAATTGGAAGAGTTAAAAAGTAGCTAGAGAAAGTAGAGTCACCTTATGTAGTGTGTATACACTTTGAGTTGGTGCTTGCTCAAGGGGAATATTTATGCAATCTGAAAATAAAGTGTGAACCTAAAGGACAAAAAAAAGAGACTTCTGATTTGTACTTCTTGTTATATAAAAGTCAGACTTAAATTTCACTTTAAATTAATTAAACAAGAATCTGAAATGCATATTTACACCTAGTAATAATTGTCCCTTGGGAATTGTGCAAATATATGGAAAAAAATCTCAAATCTTTCTTTAAAAGGGTATATCTATGGTTATAAAAGAACTGTGAGCTTTAAATTTGGAAATTATTAATTTGGAAATTATTAATTATCATTGTAGTGCCTTGAATTTTGAGAGTTATGATGGTGAAAAAACAATTAAGAGGGAGTAATTCCCAATGATAATTGATTAAAAAAAGTAAAGTGAGAAAACACATCCAACAATTGAGATATAGCAGTGAATCAAGATGTTACTTTTATTCTAAAGGGGTAAGAGCAAGGTTTGGTGATATTGGCTTCAACTACAAAGCACTCCAAAGGATGTCAAATCACTTCTAAAACACTTTCTTTCACCAATGTTTAGGGTTGAATTCACATGAACATGAAGAGAGTGAACTCTAACTCAGTTAAAAGTATGCTCTCACATTCACCCAAACTAAAAATTGGGGTGTGAAGATGAGAACTCAAGTAATATCAAATATCAAGAACCAAAAGGAACAAAAAATACTTCTCCTTTCACTACCCCTTTCACTACCTCTTTAGTGTTTATAAAATTGATTTGTAAATGAGAGACTTATAGCCCACTTGCTTCACCAACACAGATCTCTACAGAAGTTTGTTCTGGTCTGTCTCAATCTTGAGAATGGCTACAAGACTTAGGTTCTTCATGGAAGTCTATGTGCAACATTAACTTTGTGTTTCATATGGTTGCTAGGCCTTTTTTCTTAGTGAAACCTTTGTTCTTGATGAAAGTTTGGGTGCCATACTCAACTTTTTACTTCTAAATGGTCTATTTTGGGCTGTAACATACACAAACCAAACTAACAACCAAACAACAATCAAGCCAATAAAAGTCAAGACACTACTCTTACTCCATCACTAGGAACTTTGTCAAGACACTACTCTTACTCCATCACTAGGAACTCTTGATCCTTTTGATGTTTGTAAGGCCTTCAAGATGCTAACCAATGGCCCACCACTCTCTATTGTAACTTGTACACAACTAGAGGCTCAAACATGTGCATGTATATGGTATTACTATTACCCACCAAAAAGTGGCCAACCCCTAGGAGGAAATTTTTATCTTCATCAACCAACCAACCAACTAGTAGTCCTGTGATGATCAACACATAACACTATGCCATGATCCTCCCCCTGTTGTTCCATTTAGATCTCTCTCTCGTTTGACATTTCTTCTTGAACAAAGGTGGGTCATTTATCGACAAGTACTCTAACCAGATTTGATTTGTAATCATGTGCTTTCATTTAATGTTATGAGCATATTGATATGGATCACGAGGCAAACTGGATGATTGACCGATCGCAATTTTATTGGGAGGTTTGTCTTTGACTCTAGTCTAGTGAGACCTCCTCTAAGGCCTTATGGTTTAGGAAGGGTGCTACTAGGGAGGCATTGATTGATATAATATGTCCAATGTAATCCATACTTACCACTTTCTATCTTTCCCTGTTATTCATCTCCATTCTTTGGGTTTGTAGTCATTTGTCATTGGGATTGACACCTTTCATCCACATCCTCGAGTTAGGGCTCACAATCTTGGCCCTAGAGGTTGATGCAGCTACAAGAAAGCTGAAAGCATATAAAGCCATAATGAAAGAAAATGCAAAAGATGGTTGGGATGTTATTTAGTGCGTGGACAAAAGCCTAGCATGAGGTTTGCCCTCCTCATTAGTTGTCACCCATTTCCTCGAGCATTTAATGCTTCATCTAAAAAATAACTCTTGAAAGTCCTAACCCCGATGAGCAAGAAACCGCTACATCTTACAGGGGTATTGGAAACCTACTAAAGAATTGTGTGGAGACCAAAAAAGCAAAAGAGAAAGCCATTTAAACAATATGAACAATACAAATAAATTAAGGAGTCGCTTGGTGAAAAATTAAACAAAGAAAGATTTTCTTGGAACTTCCCAAGCACATGCTATTGTGCTCTTGTTCACCAACAGTCACATACTTAACCATTTGTCATTTACTGTGGAATCAAAATCTTTCTATTCGGTCCTTGACAATGACGCCAAAAAGGATATTGTCTCTCACATTGATCCTGGCGACAAGAAACAACCCTAAAGGCATCCAATGAGAATCTAACGATCCTCTCGCTTTAGGTTGGAGACTGGTCTTCTCTAGCCACAAGGGGTATTCCTTGTATTTGCTATATTTATATAGATTTTCTATGATAACATATAGATATAGCCAAATTATAGATATAAAAGAACCAAAGGTTAATAAATGGTTGAGTTTTATTTGGGAAGGAACTTCTACAAAACAAATGATCAATGAATCAAAGGTAGTTTTAGAATGCAATCAAGATAAATAGTATGTCACAAACTAATGATACTAAAGAAAAAATGAAATAAAAAAAACAACATAAAAAAATCTGACATATATTGTTGGTAATAGATTATTTTTATCTTAATAAGCATAACAAAATAAATATGATATCATGCACTGATATATTTCCATCTACAACACAGTGAGTGAATATTTTGAACAACACACCATATATATTGAGAAAACAGTTAAATCCAATAATAGTTATAGTGATATAACAATGATCATGTCAACTATCAAATTGCTAACAGACACCAAGATATAGCCCTATAAAATTAATAAACATATGCAACGATAAATGCAAATTATTGATATATGGCCATATTTTTCATGAACTTGTGTGATAGAACCGTCAACATCATGCATTCTTTAATTCAACCAACAACAATTCAATAAAATACCATGACTTAGACACGTCAGATAATATATATCTAAAGAAAGAATGAATCAAGTAAAACCGTAATGGTTTATCAATTGATCATGTCGACTATACAAATCATCAACGTGCATCATAATATAATATTGCACAACAAATAAAACATAATCACGAAAGAACAAATATGTATGAGAACTGCATATTATAAAATCACATAATCATCATGATCTTGTCAATACAACATGTGCATTGAAATCATTTAAACATAAGTCTTCCCTCTCCAAAAAGTCGACCTCTATCCTGTGTTGCTTCGATCATTCCGTGTTTTTATCTTCACGGGAGTTGGTTTTCCGTTTTGTTTCTACAACTTCTCTTTTAACAAGAAACTTAGGGTTAATTACATTAATAACTCCTCATTAGATTCACATAGTTTAGTGAAACCAAATCTTCTTCCTAGCATATCGTAAACTTTCTTTTATTAATTCCTTTGCATTATAAAATAAAAATTATAATTAATTTTTTATATAGTGATTGAAAAATGAAATGAATAAATTTAGTTTTCTTACTTCATCAATGTCTATCCCTAGAATAATCATTATAATTAATTTTTTATATAGTGATTGAAAAATGAAATGAATAAATTTAGTTTTCTTACCTCATCAATATCTCCCTAGAATAATCATTTATGTAATTTACATTTTATATAAAACAATTATATTATTTTTTAATTTTATCTCTGTTGAACCTTTGTGAAGATTTTCAAACTGTAACACAACTCTGTAACACAACTCTAAAATATGAAATGTGTTTCAAATAAACAAAGCCAATTTTTTAGTGTTGTTTAGTAAACTTACAAAGGATTTACCTTTCCAGAAAGGCCAACAAAGGATAGAGGTTGTTGGATGTATTTATGAAGGATTTTTTTTTTTTTTCGAAGGTGGCAAAACCTATCAAACAAAGGTGTCAAACCAATAGTGAGGACAACCATCTCTGGTTGCTATCCGCAAATGTCGGTTTGACTCATCACTGTTATCAAGGAAAACCACGCCCCCTGTAATAACCCGCTGGTGGTCCGTAAGGGAGCAGGGTTTCACTCCTGCCAGATGCCTTTGGGTCTTGGGCCGTTAACCTGTTTCCTTACATCCGATGAAGACGAACTCTTAGTCAAGCAGAAACAGTTTTACGATATACTCAGGCCGAGTATTTATGAAAGATTTACCTTTCCAGAAAGGCCAACCAATCATTTCATAATGCATTATATGAGAAGGTTGTTTAAGACTTTGAGACCAACATGTGAACGTGACATAATCCATTGATCAATATTTACCTTGATTGGCGACGAGATTTGAGATCTAATGGGATCTAAGGGTTTGTATTGACTTTAACGGACGACCCGCCTTTCTATCAGAAGGGAAACTATCCATGAATTAGCCTCGTGCTTCGATCTGATGTGAATTGTATACACCTATGTAAAGTGGGTCCTCTCATGAATAATATTTAATAGGGCTTTACAAAGTGACTTTCACGCAAACCCAATAAATAATATTTTAGTGGGAGTTTAATATCGAATGGGAAATTGTATGCACATTAATCTTTTGTTCATTCTAGCAAATAATATAAAGTTTTATAAAATTATTTTTTTAACTTAGATTTCATGTCTCTTAAAATAATATTTTATAAATTTTAATAAAATTCTGAATAAATGGTTTTTAAACTTTATATTATATGTCAAGATTATTAATATTGAAAAATTGGGGGTGAGGGTTTAAATTTTGGAAAATGCTCCAAAGGTGAAAAATTATTTAAATTCACTGGGATATTCATTCACATATCTGTCTTATATTGTGATTTAACTTATATTAACTTTTGTTTTTATATATAACATGTGTTACAGAGAATGTATATTATATTATTTTTGGGGAAAATCAATTCTCTTAAGAGACATGCGAAGCTTTTTACTTAGTATAAGTCATCATACAATTTCCCCTTTTTGTGGGCATTTTCCCATTTTTACGGACATTTCCCTCCCTTTTGTGGACATCCTTAGTTATTGATACGTATTATGATTGTTAATTATTGTTAGATTGATGTTAACATATATGTGTATACACTAATATGTGATTGATGATATTGTTATAAAATAAAAGAATTATATAATAATATGCATATACATTTATATGATATGTGACATTATTTACTAAACTTAATAAAGTTTTTTATATCATTAGTGTCGCCCATTATTCTTTAATCATTATCCAACGAGTAATCTTAAATGGTTCAAATGTTTTTATCATGGTTGTGCTCCAATGATTCAAGGGGAGAGTAATTTTGATTAAATTTTAAAATATTAAGGTAGAGACTAAATGTATGGGGTAGGTTAGACTAGCTAAAATGAATTTTGAGAGACAAAATTCACGTGAGGTAGAATTTACAGAGGTAAGACAATTTTTAAAGAGGGTTAGATTGGGTTACAACACCATCTACCTTATGTGCTGGAGCCGATGCCTTTTGTATACTTTCAAATTCACCAAGATGCTCTTGTGGAAAGTCTACAGAAGGCGAACATATCGTAATGGTCTCAGTCTTGGTGTTGGATTTAGTAGTGGTAGTGGAATATGGCTTTGCTTTATGGCGTTCTTGGATAATTGCTTGGAGCTCTGCTAAGGTGTGCTACTTCTCTGCCGAGTCTTCTTTCCTTTGTGCCATCATCTGATGAGTCTCTCTTGTTGCCATCTATTGAATAGAATAACCTTCTCACCAAGGTGCACACACTACAATTTGTGCATGTCATAGTTTTCCATGACAATGGTGAGGGAGTCTTGGCATTCTTCAAAATTCTTCTTTAGACGTGGAAATAGTTTAGCAGAGTTGTCAAGGTGTTTCTTTATTTTTTCCATCCTCTAGTTGAACATCTAGATTTTCTCCTTCAAGTGCTCATTCTCTTCTTGAAATTAAGCATTGCTAGACCTTAACTCTTTTCATTTTTATCTGCTTGCTTTACCCACGCCGAGGTTTGTAATGTTCTCCTCAAAGTTTTGGTATCAGTTTCATGGTTAAGGATGCAACTTCTTTGATATCTTATGATTTGTAGACTTATAGCCCACTCACTTCACCAACTTGGATCCTCTATGGAAGTTTGTTTTGGTTTTTATCCCAATATTGAGAATGGCTACAATATTTAGGTTCTTGATGAAAGTCTATGTGAAACACTAACTCCATCTTTCATATGGATGCTAGGGCTTTGTTCTTAGTGAAGCCTCTGTTTTTGAGGAAAGTTTGAGTGCCATGCTCAACTTTGTACTTTTGAATGGCTTGTTCTACAATGTAACTTAGACACATCAAGCTAAAAACCCAACAACAATCAAGAAAATAAAAAACAAGACCTTGCTTTCACTTTGTCATTGAGAACCTCCTCTATCAATTCTTCTAATGGTTGTAAGGCTTTCATGATGCCAACTAGTGACCCATTACTGTGTAGTGTAATTTGCACACAACAACTAGCTTCTCAAACATTTGCATGTATTCGGTGTCACCATGCTTGTTTTGCTTCCATTGGCATTAAAGAACAACCTTTTCCTTAGGATTCAACCCCACAATTCACTCACTATGCAATTAAATGGCTTGCACTTTGTCCTTTGTTCACTCATTCCTAACACTTATATTCTCATCACTCTTTAATGAACCACTGTAGAATAAAGCCTATTTACCTTAGAAGAGTCCAACACACATATTTTCAACAATCTAGTGAAATAACATTTGTGTTGATGTTCCATGGTATGACATACATCAAAATGAACATTCTGACCAATTAAATGGCATATAAGGGAATGACATTATGCTTTCATAAATATTGAAATTATCACACATTCTTGACAAAGCTTGATGGTAATCTTAGGAAAAAATGACTAACAATGAGGATGAAAGAAGTATATCTACTCCAATTACTTTGTAATGGTGGAATGTTAGTGTACTTGATAATCAAATGAGACAATACATGGATTTCTTCCTTCAGGGATTGTTCTTTCACATTGGTTATAAATGGAATGGGATCTCCCTTATGCGACTTGAATGAAGTAGAAGTAGAACACTAATTCAAAACTTACAATAATCAGGATTGATTGGATAGAAACCAAACTTCACACTACCATTAGGTGCTTCAAACTCCAAATGTCTCGCACTATTATTTAGAGGCAATAAATATGAAATAATAGCTAGTACCTATAGGAACAATAATTGGTGGTTATAAATCCTCTAAATCAATAGACCAACCAACAATTTGAATCAAGTAGTAAATAAAACTGACTAGGAATTGAATTGGTTCATTCAGGGAGAGAAAGAGAGCCCACACAAGGTGTGTATGACATGTACAGTCATTGTATGATATGTGGGTGAGGGAAAATGACCTAAGGAGAAAGGATTCAATCCAGTAATGGAATAAAACTGCTAGGGAGATATGAAGTCATCAAGGAAGTGCGAAATGACCCAAGAAAGTGGGAGAATGTTTTAAACAATTAGAACTCGATCCAAACTGGTGGGAAAATTCCTTAGCAATACTTGGTCTAGACAAGTGGATAATTTCCTTGGAAATTATAACTCAACTCAAACAAGTGGGAAAACATCCTACTAATTGGAACTCGATGGAGGCAAGTGGAAAATGTCCTAGACAATTAGAACCCAGGCATGTGGGAAATGCCCCAACAATTGGAATTTGTATCAATCAAGTTAATTTGACTTAGGGAATGGAAATACAACCCAAAGGAGTGCATAAATTCACCCAATAGCCATAAAAAATAAATTTAGAAACTTCCTACACATTTACAACTACTTTGGAATAAGAGCCATTGATCTCCCATTTTTGAAATAGATGTACAGAAGTAATTAAAGAGTTGTTGGGTTGGAAAACAACCTCAAACATAGTTACCAAATAATTCCTCCTTTCTAAAGAAGACATAGGCAACCAATAAACTACACAACAACTTCATTTTATCACAAAGACAAATAAATTCACATAACACAATAAATTCATCCATAACAACTTAGTATTTACCTTGGAAACCCAAATGGGAAAACGAACATGGAATTAATCTCTCGTTACAACACTTTCTTGGCTCTTTGTCCATCTTCTTATCCTTGGCCAAAAGACCCTTTGAGAATGAACTTAGATGAGGAAATAGGGAGGGTTGGGGTAATGGGAAGGCTAATAGGATGATCTTTTGTTTCTCATTCCTTACCCTAATCTCTCCCTTTTTTTCTTCTTCTTGTTTTTCCCCTTTTTCCTTAATTTGCTTTATAATTGCATTGTCGTTACATGGTTTAATAACTTTCATTAATTTCCAAATTAACCTTATAGTTACTAAGTCTTACAACCATTATTAGTTACGATCCATTTTGGATCACATCTCTCCATTGAGAAGATTTTTTGTCTCCAAAAGCTCAAGGAAGCCAATTTGGATCAATGTGCCTTCTATTTGTGTCTTTGGATCATGGCTCTGAATTTAGCTCTTGGAAACAAATTTGAATATGGTTATGGTCCTTGGCTATGACTATGGATCTTGTTTTGGCACACTTATTCTCACAATGTAGATCTTTGTTCAATGACTTGTAGCTTTGAGGAATCTCCAAATCCAAACTCTCTACTCAACATCCATTCCATTTCCCTCTCAATCTTGGAGATAGTCCATATTGGTAGCCGATCATAAGCAAAGTCAAATGTTGGTCTATGTTTTTTGTGACCCCAGTACGTTATGCCATTACGTATTAGTCCCAAAAAGGGAAGTGTGGCATGTATTCTCTTCCTAGTATTGATCACTTCTTGACATGGAAATAACTCTTTGGTTCTTGCCAAGATTTCATGGAGTTCTCAAGAACTTCTCTAAAGATTGTTGACCTCTATGCAGAAATCCAAGATGGTTTCTTTAGATGCAATACTATAAATAAGAATTGGATTGTCATTGCCCTTGGCATCAACTTGTGGTTTTGTCTTGTTGGTGTCGTTGACATCCTCTGTTGATATGCCTCCTTGGATAAATTCTTCCCATTTGAGTTCTAGTTGACCTTCATTTTATTCAATCTTCACTCTCCACATTCCTCCCTTGGTCGTGTGGTTTTTAGGGTGAAAATCTAGATGAAGTCATCAATACTTTACTTTCCAATGACTAGTCAAGTTGTATTGGTGGAAAAATTCTTAGCACAATTGCATTTATTAGTTGAGATATTCCTCCTCTCCTTATGCATGTGAGTTGTTTGTTGTATTGGGGAAGTCTTCTTGTCCTTCTTCCTCTAAAACCATTCAAGATTGTGGCATACAAATTGCTCTCCCATTGAGATGCATGAAGGTGGATTTTATTCCCACATAATGAACAAACCTTAAGAGTACCAACAACTCATAGTGCTATGACCTCTTTTTGTTTAGGAGTGACAAACAAGGGATGTATTGAGCAATCCTCTTAGTGTTCATGTCTTTTTTTCCTTGTTTAATTGACTTGTTGCTTCTTTTGAGTGATGATGCATGTTGAGTCTTAAAGCACTTCTAATCATTATCCTTTTTCATTCCGCCACAAGGAAGTTGAGGTGGTAATGGGTTACCACCTTCACTTATTGTTTCTCTTTATTTTGATGAGTAGCCCAACTTTGACATGTCTATTGCATTTACAGATGCAATTTTCATGGTCATGGGCTTCTGATTTCTGGCATCAAAGCCTAGGCCTTCATGCTTAATGCATGTTGTATCTACAATGGGGCTCAAAATGGCTTGTTTTATATTGGCTAGCCCTTGTCCATAATAGCCCATATGTCTTAGGAGCTTGAATCCAGTGCCTTTGGTATTCTTTTAAATTCACCAAGTTTCTGTTTAGGAAAATATATGGAAGGTGAACATACCAGAGTGGTCCCAGTCACGGTGTTGGCTTTAACAGTGACAATGGAAGATGGGTTTTGATTTTCAATGCTTTTGGATCATTATTTGGACATTTTCCAAGGACTCCTCCTTCTCTTCCAACTCTTGTCACAACTATGCCATTATTTGAGTGAGGCTATCTTTTTTCCACCTATCCAATTGAATGACCTTCTCACCAAGGTGTACATGTTGCACTCTATGGTTGTCCCAATATTTCATGATTGTGGTGACATAATCTCAACATTATTCAAGCTTCTTCTTTATCTATGGTAGCAGTTCAATAGTGGTCTAAAGGTGCTTCTCGATCTCTTCCATTCTCTAGTTGAACATATAGACTTGCTCCTTCAAGTGCTCATTATCTTCTAGAAATTGAGCATTATTAGCGTTATAGACATTTTTGGGAACTTCAACCCCAATCATAAATATCCATAAATTGAGGGCTCCTAAGTCCCTAAAAGTGTTGCTTCACTGCCTAAAGGAACAAGGTCAGTTGATTACATCATCTCCCAGAAGTTCTCCACTAAAAACTGCTCATAAATGGTCAAAACTGGACCATACT